>JAVQJG010136016.1:0-13245 GCA_036024015.1 Craterocephalus amniculus | reverse complement strand
TAATCCATTGTGGACTTTTGTGTTATAATAGTAATTCTATTTTTAAAGTGTATGCAACTAATATGATTATTTACCTTGAGAGCCCCACTGCATGTCGCCTACTTAATGACTGGAAATGTCGCCGTCCTAATTAAAAGTACACCTGTGGCTTCTGGCACCCACAGGGCTACCCTTTCCATCTCCATACTTTAATTTGCCAGGGCAGTGCCCAGTTCGTCTGATTTCCAGTCAACAAAGAGCTTAATTTACACGTAGCTGTGTGTATGTGAAGAGTTTATTTTTCATTTTTAAAGGGGGAAATGAGGCTCATGCAGTGCTGAAAATGGCGTGAAATGTTTGATGCTGACATTCCTTGTTTGAAATTGTGACATGAAAGGCTGTGTTGGTTCTGGTAAGGGAATTATTGTCTCAGGACTTTAATGTCATGGATTTAAAGGTGTGTTTATTCCAGCTTTGTACCTCAGAAGTGATTCTCATAGAACAGGATTACATTTTTCATAATTCCTGAGCTTCATTTTGTGGATTCACTAGTTTTGATCCTAGTTATGGATACATTGATAGTCAATGATGTGATGAACATTCAGAAAATGTAGGATGGACCATTCAGACTTAGTGTGTTCAAGTCAATTCCAATTTAGAAAGTCATCTCTCTAAGCTGCTCTTCAGTAATAAGCATGTTAGATGCAATAAAATAAAATATATTCTGATTAAATCCAATTATAAATCTTTTCAATCCAGTTAATATTATTTAAATTCTATACAGTCCAATTCTGCATAATGGTATTGATGTGGTGCCATTAAAAATATATAACTAAAGAAATTAATGGATTACATCAAACTGAAATATAAATTTGATGTCAAATTTAATTAAGTTAAAGGTAAATATTACGGTGCCAGTGCCGTAAAATACACTGCCCGCCCATAATTTGCTACCAAGAACAAACAATGGTCTCACACTAATATTTTGTTGTACCCCCTTTAGCTTTGATTCTCTCTATGATTGTCTCTAGAAGCTTCTGCAATGTCAGTAGATTTTTCTCCTCTACATCTCCTTAGATTTTTTTCTCTGATTGATGCCAATATTCTGACTTTTCTTAACAGACCAACATCTTTTTTCCTCAAACATGGGGTGGATCTTTCCACATGGTTGTTTATAAAATGAGAGGGTCTTCATTGCATCAGCTGAGGTTAAAGAACTTGTTTCTAACTGAAAGATAATCATCCGTGCAGTAATTATCTAATGGGAGACTTATATTTGCCTACAGTTAAAGGTTGTGCTTTTTTTTTAAAGCCAGACTGTGTATATTGTCATGTACACTACATTCTATTTTTGGGTTTTTGTTTGTGTACTTTTTACTAAATGTATTTGATATGAGTAGTTTTTGGTAACTAGCTGGATGTCCTGGATGCGTCCTAAAAGATTTCATGTGTCTGATGAAGGCTCTGAGGTTAAGCCATCGTTGGTTGCTGTTTATGATCTGAGCAGGATGACTGATTGTGGGGTGATGGTTTAATTTTGGTAGAAAAGTCAGAGGTTTTCTTAATGTCATTTGCGTCCAAGGTTTTGTGAAAAGGGGGGGAGCTGTAGCTTCTTATAGAACAGCCTATTCATATTCTCTAAAGAAAACCAAATATGAATCTTTCATAAACAAGTTTTTTCTTTGACTCTTCCATCACTTTACTTATTTGCTAACAATGTAGTTGTGATTTTACCAAATGACGACTCTTCTAACCGGCACAAGAAAGACACACCATGTCATGTATGTAGATGTTTTAATCAGAACACTCCTAATGAATGCCTCCCGCATAAGGAACAAGACCCCTAATGAACGCTTCCGACAGCCCCTGAATTATGCAGAGACATTTTCTATAAAACAAAAAACTCCCACCAGCTTTGACTTGATAGAATGCAAATTTGTGCGTCTCCCTAAGGCATTTGGGAGAAAGTAATTAAGCAAAGGACCCTTTGTCTTCTAAATGCTTTTTGAGTCATTTCATCAGGATAAGAGGAATATCTGTCAAGAAAAAAGCTTTCATGTACTACTGACTGTGTTGACTTTTTCAAATCTATTCTTCCTCCAGACATTTTCCTCAAAAGTTTCCCAGTCCAACCAGGGGAGCTGAAGGACAAACTCTTCATCATTACTGAGGAAGATGGAGGCCTGTCTGACGAGCACATCACCTCTCTGAGACGGTATGAATTTTTGGCTAAAAACGCTGATTTGTATTCATTCCCTTGTTGTGTGACAATTGAAGCTGAGAGTTGAATGACTTATTGTGCCCCAGTCAGAGAGCCTTTGATGTGCGCTTTCAGTGGTAGAAGAAAAAAACCAGCAGCTTAGTAAATTATAAACACAAGCGTGAATGCACGGTGCAGCCAGAACGATGTGAAACAGAGGAAAAGCACTCCTGGATGATGAAGAGGGCACAACAGCGTTCACCATGTTTTTACCCTAAAGAGAAGCTTTTATCAGAGCAGCTTACTAATAAAAGTTTCATCTCTGGTTATTTGTGGAGATGGAAACTATTGACATGCCCTCAGGAGGAATAAGACATTGAAAGCGGGTAAAAACGCCTCCTGATTCTTACCTGCAGTCTCCTCTGTGGCTTTGGATGCTGAAGTCCTGAAAGGGAAGAGTGATCAAATGTACTGTGAGGAGGATTTTATTTATTCTATGAAAACGTGACACATATTTCAATGCGCCCTGGCCGATGCCTGAGGAGCACAATATTGAAAGGACCACTCCCAACAGGTGCTGCAATATTAATGCTCAGCGCTGCTCCAAAGGCACACGGGCCGGCTCGTCAAGAGATGAATTCTTTCTGTGAGAGGTCAGAACGCTCAGAAACGACAGAGGGAGGAAGTCCTGTTCACAATGAGGGAGGTTCAAGCTCAGTAGCAGCTTTTCACATGGCTGCTCTCCTCAGCGTCCCGCTGCTTTATGGGAGGTGACAAGGATCATCAGCACCACTTGGCTCTGATCGTTTCTCCGGGCCACTGAAAATCAATCTAATGGTTGCAGAGAGTGAACAAGGGGGTGTGATGACAAGAGGGGGCAAGAGTCAAATGGGAAAGTTAAAAAGAGGCAAAATTCATTCATTTTAAATGAAGAAATGTTTTCTTACGTTTTATGTGCTCCTCTGTAAAAATGCAGCACGGTAACTTAAGATCCTGTAAAATAGTCTTCGAGGGGCCAAAACCAATAAACCTTCATGAATGAGGTTAAATATTTACAACCCAGACTTGGGTAATGGAGGTAAGGAAAATGTAAACAGACAGGCAGTGAACCCATGACGCTTCATGATGCAGCTTGTTGATTTAATTTGATTTAACATACAATTGCCTGCAAAATCATTTTCTGCAGAAGTACATATAATAGAGGTTAAAAACCTGCACTGCACCAAAAACTGCAATTTTTCTGCACCATTTTGCTAATAATCTGGGAAAGAAAAAAGCTTTTACCACTTTGTAAGGTTACCTTTTCTTCCACATTTAGAAGATGTTCCTGTGCAGAGGACATTCAGTGAGGAAGCACCTTCGCATTATTAAGTATGTGTGTCCCTGTATGTATGCGTGTCACTGGGAAATAAACTTGAAGGGAATATATGTTGCACTCAAACCTCCATGTACTTTTCTGCCTTAATGCTGCAATCAGAGAAGTGGAAATGAACTTTGCCAAAGATGCCGGAGCTCCCTTTAACTTAACTTTGACCATATAAACTAGTACCTTTTAAACTAAAGTACAAACCGAAATACTTTACAAAGCAAAAGCAAGGCTTAAAGGAATACTTCACCCCCAGAATGATGTGCCATTTTCTACTCACCCTCATGCTGATTAACACTCTGCAACACTTTCTTGATATTCATCATGTAGCCAGAGACGAGGGGAGGTTTTTGTTTTGGATCAGTTTGGCTACAATGATGGTGAACGGCGTCCGTGAATAAATATTCCTTCATAATGCTCGTCCAATGTAATCCAAGTGTCCTGACTGGGTAGAGTCCATAATTTACTCGAAACATCATTTAGTATGTTTTTAGAGCCCAAACCGTTAGCATGTTGTACTTCCTGGATGCACGCGCATGTGTGCGGCCACCAATGCATCTACTACTAAGTGTAAAGAGGGCACAAGGATTAACAACCTACTAAACTGACCTACTAAACCTACTAAAGAAAAACATAAAACATCTCAGATTTATTTGTCTGCAACTGAACACAATTTAAAGTAAATGTATAAATGACTTTATAAAAGAAAACTGCATATCCCTGCTGTCCTATCTTTTCTCATTCATCTTCACGAATCAAACCAGTGCAGCAAAATATACAATTTCAAGTTATTCTGAAACAACTTTGCATCTAAGAAGAACATAAAAGTCATTTGTATTTTTCTTCAAGGTATGTCCCCACCGTGGAGGATGTGGAAATGTACAAATCCCACAAAGGACCTGTTACAGAACTGCACATTGTGGACCAGTACATGATGGAGGTACAGTTTTTAAAAACAAAAGATTTACACCTTAATTCTGTCACAGGGTTGACTCAGAGAGAGAGAAAGAGAGAAAGAGAGAGAGAGAGGGAGAGAGAGAGAGAGAGAGAGACTTGTTTTCACACTTAGGCACAAGAAGAGCAGCCAGAACCCACAGGAAGGCCACCATCTCCTAACCGCAACCTCCTTGCTGCATTAACTGCTGCCCCAGGTAGACCTGGACTACTGCAGTGAAGATAACAGGTGCACTGACTTCTGAGACCATGACCAAAGCAGAACCTAATGCAGCATCTGCACATTTAGCCCAGTATGAGTAAGGGCCTGTTGAATCTGCATTCACTTAGCTCATTTTCACAGTGTGGGTGTTATGACATGCTTCATCTGGCTAACACCTTCCAGCAAGCCAGGCGATCCGGGCTGCATGTGGATGGCTCGAGGCTGCAGGAGGGTAACAGATGAAAATCCTTATTGCCTCTCAGGAATATCTGACACCAGCCAGAAGGACTTTCATAAGCAGAAGAGACCGTGTTAGCATCACTGAAAGACCTGAGCCTTCAGTAGGATCTTCTTGTAAAACAGACATAAAACATTATAAAAATAAAGTGCTTACAAAAAATTTCTGAATCCACACTTTTTGCCCTAAATTTATTATCAATTTAATCATTACTGTTATTCAGAGTGAAGTGATTCCTCCATGACATACATGCTTAAGCATTTGTACTCTACTTTATACTCATGTGCTCATGTTCTATTAACTGCACCGTACATCAGAATATATCAATGTGCATTTTGTTTTGCAAACAGGACAATAACAGAAGTAACGACTAGTCCACAGCAGGATGCAATGGCTTGCAGAACTTTTACTGTCTTTTTGTGCAAGAAATTAGACAGTAAAAGTTTCTCCTTTAGAGGTCAGGCATTAAAAATCTGACTTTGGCATTGGGCAAAAATGTAAACACACCACTTAGTGCATACAAAAATCCCATGTTTACCTTTTTCACCTGCAATTTTCAAACAAAGTGGAGCTAAGGAGGCCCTTCAGAAAGCTTCAGCTTGCTGATGATCATTGTGTTCAGTGTATTGAATCCATTCTTTTGAGCACACAGCACAAAAAACCATCAGCAAGTCCCAAAGCCTAAAAAACACATTTTTTTTACACTCATTTTTTTTTACTTTATAAAAGAGAAAAGAACACAATGAAAAAAATGAAAAGAACATAATACATACAAATGTATTTTCCTTTCCTGGATAGAAAAAAAATATTATATATATTATTATATACAGTATATTATGTTAATAAAAATCCCCCACCCCTTCTCCTTAATCATTCAGCAACAATAGGGTTCCTGGATGACTAGTTGATAATGCCTGAAAAACATTTGACCTTTTATATGCATTTCTATACACATATACACATACCCATTCACATTCACCATAATCCTATTTATATGTGTTATACACAAACCCATGCACCAACATTAGCTTCTTTCATATCCATGTACACTTTGTAAATCATACACATAAACACCAGTACCTACAGAAAAATCACAGACCTTCCCTCACAACAAGTACAAAGAAAGAGAAATCCTAAAAAGTAAAAATAAGACTACAAAAAAGGATGCCCATAATTTAGCACGTTTCAGATAATAAAATATTTTCTTTATAGAAATACTTTTTTCATTTACTGTATTAGCCACTAAGTGCACATCCAGCTGTTTGAAGAGAAAAGTTTAAAGTAAGCAGACGGCAGCAGTCGGGGGTTTGAGAGTAAGGAAGATATCATTCTGAGAAATCACTGAGTTCTGACTTTTTACAATCATCCTGTGTTTGCTTTAGTGCAGCTACTGTGCACGACACACTCATCAGCCATTTTATCAGGCCCACCTTCAGGTGCCAGGCTGGACCCCTTTACTCCTTCAGAACCTTCTTAACTCTGGATGTGATGGGTTTTACGAGGTGATGGAAACATTTCTCAGAGATTTTCCTTTCATATCGACATGACACCAGTCTGCCCATTCTCCTCTGACCTCTGACGAAAACAACATGTTCTGGTCCAACAGCTGCTGCTCACTGGGTGAAATCCCCTCTCTTCCTCCTTTTTATGCTCACTTGAACTTCATCAAGCCATCTTCCCCATGTCCACCTGACTTAACACACTGAGTTACTACCATGTAATTAGCCAATTAGCCATTCGTGTTAACAAACTGATAAATATGTGTACCTAAAAAAGACTGGTGAGTTTATATTAACATTGACAATAGATTCATCTTAAAGTAAACTGTGCTCTGAACCTTTTCTGGTGGTTGTGGTGATTACAGAATTGTTCCACTCTACCATCCCACTATGTTCCACTAATGATTTAAGCTTTTTTTCTACAGCTTGTCACTTGACCGTGAAGAAGAACTTGGATTCTGGTATCCAATAAGATTTCCCTGCTGTGTTTCTAATGCATCCTCATAGAGTTTCCAAATAAACTGAACAATCAGCCGTCATAACCATCCTGAATAATCATTTCCCTGTCAGGATAATTGTTTGCAACACATCTTTTGCTATTAAACACAAATTCACACATGTATAAAAACAGAGGGGTGTAGAAAAGCTGCCATCCAGTCCTGTAGCAGCTGTTGTACAATTGTACAACAGTACGTGCCATGCAGTGAAAGCACAACACCTGACTTTTCTCAGATTTTTCTAAGTGTGATCACCTTAAAAAGTGACAGGTGTGTGAACACACTTTTACTGTCTGAAGTCTGTTGTGTTGTCTTGGTGTGGAATCATTGTTCACCTCCTAAAACAAAAACACTGAGAAATAAAAAAAGGGCAAATAATGAGATGGTCTACATTTCAAAGACTAATCCTAATATGTCTCGTTACGTATCTGTCAGAGCAGCTGCCCTTTGGCTCCCAGGAGATGCTACCTGAGCATGAGAGGGCGCTCTGACAATGTGGAGTGATTTATTAGAGGTTAGCTCAGACACAAAGGTTGACTTGGCAGCTCAGCCAATCGTTTCAAAGTGTCAAGCCTTCAGTTTGTCAGTTAAAGCAGCCTGTCGACAGACCTGCAGCACTTTGCTACAGCACTCTGACCAAAGTGGAAGTGCAGGAACCCACCCTGCTCACAATGCTTCGATCACTCTGAATTATCACATGGAACTAGGCTGTGTGATGGTGACATAATTGCTCTCTCCTCTGTGTATGCACTGCTCATTAGCCTCTAATCTTTCCTCTGCTGCAGATGTGCAACATCCCCTACCTGAGCACACAACTTGACCTGCTTTTGACTCTGAGGGAGCTTCCCATCAGCATGAACGACCTGCAGCCTGTGAGTTTCCAGCACCACCTAAGCATCAAATCAAGGCTTCAGTCATGTGTTTAAGAGGAGCTGAAAAACGGGGGAGACCTTCGCCTCCACACAAAGCCATTAAGGCTCAGACACATCATGGCTCTGAAAATAAAATGAATAAGAACATCTTTGCGCGAACTGACATTATTATGTGAAAGCTTTTCACTTTGAGTTAGATTTTTTTTATGTCTAAGGTAGTTAAAGTCTTCCACTTGCTGGTTAATATTAAAGAAAATAGGATGGCACTTTAGAAATCAAAGGTTGATCTTAATCAAATCATCTTCCGTGGTCTGGAAAGGTGGGGTAAAAGGTTTTTTGGTTTATTCCAAAACCAATAAAAAATATATATTCCGCGCCCCAAAAAGGAATATGTAGAAATGAATGATTTTTCATTTCTCGGCTCTCTTCAGCGCAGTACAGTTTAAGTGAAATGTCAGTTTCTAAATGTATATAATTGTATCATCATCTTCATGCACAGCAGGTTTTGTCTTGTGCACTAAATTCCATATTTGTTATTAGTAAAACTAATAGCTAAGAGTGTCATGGACGACCGTTTGTTTATTGGCATAGGGGACTGCAGGCGGCGGAGATATTGCAGGCAAAATAAAAAACACCTCGCAGCTCCTCAGCTGGAATTTTATTTTTTCATGTGATTCTCTACAGCTTCTGTTTCTTTCAGCATCACTGCTTCAATCCTGATCTCTCGTCTGACTGTCTGAGGACGAGGAGAAAGAACGGATAAGAAGGATGGCTCTGTAATCCATTGACTGTGACACAGATTTCTCTTTGTCTTGCACACAGAGACAAACATGTCATGTTCTGGCGAGATGACTGGAGAGGAAAGATTAGCGATTTCATTAAGTTTCAATTTACTCGTGGCTTTTCGCCTCTGGGGTGTTTTCTATCTTCCACCTTAGATTTATTGGGAAAAGGTCAGTCTGTGTAAACTTTGATATTTGAAGGTTGCGAAGGCTGGCGTGTGGGTTGCCGATTGTCATCCAGTGTCTGTGTGAGAGCTGCTCAGAGACAAGTGTCCTCTGTAAATCTTCCATTTTCTGAGTCCACCGGCCTCTTAAGAATCCACTCACCTGCGATGTGTGGGATATTTTTTTTGGTTTTTAGTTTTTCCAGGATGACAGATATTACTTTGCATTGTGGACTCTTTCTTTAAATGTTTGTCATGCTCTGTGAAGCTGGTGATGCAGCAGACAGGGAGGCATCACCTGATTCTTTAATGCACTCAAACACAAAAACCAATAAGATTTTCAGTAGTTTCTATGTTTTTATTTGCTGCCGTGTAGCAGAATATCCAGCCTATCATATATGACTTTTGGACAAAGATAAACATGGATATGAAAGTGCCGTTCCTGTAGAACAACTGTGTGAAAACCTGCTGCTGAAGAAATGTCAGCAGCTTTGCAAGAGAAGCAGAGGTCTTGCTTAAATAAACTGGCCAATGGCTTATCAACCTTTTGTAGAAACGATTTTAAATCCCATCTTAAACTGTGACAGTATTTACATTACACTGTCTCCGACAGGGTTAGAAAAATGAAACAAAAGAGAGAGAGAATGAAGTATATTAGCAAACATGGCTACAGTTAGCTGTGTTCGGAGTGGAAACGTTCACCAAGACTGTCTTCAAAATTTCCACCATTTCAAAGTTAAATAATGAGTAAATATCGTAATAAGATATGAAAATATGCAAACAATGCATATTAATATATGCATGTAAATAATGCATTTTAGTTTATTTACGATGTACTGATGGAATAATAACAATTTTAATATTTATGTTATTGTGGACAGCAGGGTTAGGACATCATATAGCCTACCCGTATTTAAGTTTGAAAGCTTTGATTTTGGAAACAAATGAAAAACGGAAACATTCTGTGAAACACTGCCCCCATCATTTCCGGTGTTGCCTCTCTAATTGATGAGCTCATACGCAACTGCAAACGTTCTGAAATCCACATGAAACAATGCAGCAGGAAACAGAAGTATGCATTTTTACAACAATGAGCATAAATGAGCTCCAAGACTATTTATAGCCTAAGAAGTGCAAATACTCAGCAGTAAACTTTCTCACCCCTAACAGTGAGGAGCAAGCGGCGGCTTTACTCCCACGTAATGAGCAAAGCAGTCCCAGATGCAAGCAGGCCCCACTCAGCGAGGAAGGAAGGAAAAATGAGGGCAAAATAACCCAGAAAACAACCTTTTCTTTTAGAAATGTGAACAAAACTTCTACCTAATTACAAGCCGGACACCTTCTCCACTCATAATTCTATTTTAACAGAGCAGATAAAGGCTTATGACCCTTCTAGATCACATTTATGCAAGTTTACAATATGCTTAGTCTATCTTTTTTATTTAGCTGAAATTTTACATCCATTCCAAATCATGTGTTCTTTTATAAGCACAGAAAAAGTTTATATATGTTCCTCATTTCAGCTTTCTCTGTTTTATCTGAGGCTGTCCCACTTGTCGGGAGGTTATTCTTATAACGGGAACATATGGTGGGATTGTTGTTGCTGGGCTGGCATGAGCTTTATGTGAAAAAGATTTTTTTCCCAACACTACAATTCCCAAAGCACCAACTTCTTTTTTTCCCTCTAATACACCATTGGCTGAACCTAAAATCCCACTTTGATTTTTTTTTCAGCGTGATTTCCATCCATATTCAACAGGATCTGTTCAGAGGTGGTTAAACAGGGAGATTGTGTGATATTCTACCGGGAAATCTGTTCTTGACACAATTGCATATCAAATAATAATCTCGCCTAAAAACAGGGTCCTGATTATTCATTTTATGAGGTCAAATAAGGTGCTGTGACAAAGATGCTTATGTGTGTAATGTAAAATCATAAAGCTCTGAGTTTTCTTTGTTGAATTTGTCAGAAAGTTCCGAACCCACCAAGTCTCAGCTAGATTTTGCTTAAATTCTACAAAGTTGTCTGTGGAAATGAATCTGAGCGTATGTGTGAAATTGAATTAGGGAACAAAATGACTTTGCTCTGTGCTCCTGTGTTTGTTTTCCAGCTGATTAACCAGAAGATCAGAATGTGCACGCAGCTGTACAACTGCAGGTCATTTGTTTCCGTGCTGGAGTACCTGCTGGCCATCGGCAATTACCTCAATGAGAACGCTGGAAAGGAAAAGGCCAAGGGATTCCGCCTCTCCTCCTTAACCAAAGTACGACTCCTCCACCGCTGTCTGACCTCTGATTGAGTTTGGCCTGTAGCCTGATAAGACGGCTCATTGACACGCACAGCTGGGCCTCTGTGCATCCCTGTTTGTTCTGGTCGTGCTGTTCACTCAGTCAGAGAGAGATGTGTGATTCTGTCACTGCCTAAACTCACAGGAGAAATTAGACTTTGCACAAAGTGTATGTCAGCCGTCATTAAGTGCATTTAGTCTGCTGTTACTTCCACTAAACAAACACAAATGAAACTTAATTTCATCTAAGAACTGAGCCAAGGTTTTGTGTTACATTTACTACAGATGTGGCTGAACAGTGTCCTTACATCCCAATGTTATCATCCCAGTCCTCATAAATGATGCTGAAAAATCTATGGACCTCTTAGAGCCATTGTGATAAAAAAATTAGGACCAGCTGAATCATACTGCTGAAATCCATCAGGATACCCACGAACTAACAAAATGTCCAAATAATGAAAAACAAACATTTTATTTTATTTGACTCTCCTCTCTGTAGACAATGCCTTCATTTTTTAACACTCTCTGGCTCTGGAGACCCCCTGTGTCCCTTTGGGCCCCCCTTTGAAGGGTCAGGTACCCCAGGTTGGGAGACAGTGTTCTAGCAGAAGTTTTACAACAGACGTTTGTCTCCAAACCAGTTAGACGGTTAGATTGTGTTTGTTTGATCCATCTGAGTGTGAACACACAGACAACTTGTTAGGTGATAGCAGCGATTTGTAACAGTTAATGTGCCTTCAGCATGACACTTTTTCTAATTAACAGCAAAACACAACAGACAACACCTTGAATTTGCCTTTATCTATCCCACATTCCCTCACCTCTTTATGTTTGTGTGTACCCTCATAATTCCTGTAAGACAGCATTCAAAACCACTTCTTTCTTATTTAACTCACGTAATAGATGCAACACAGCTGTTCTCCATCATAAAAAGCCCCCCTCCCCCTCCACCCCTTGCTTTTAATTTCCTTTTTATAAGGCAACCACTTGTGCGTGTCGTCTGAATATTTACTCTGAGAGTCAAATATCACTGCAGACGCTGAGTCACTGCATTGGTGGGAAAGTTGTGCAGATCTCAAAAGATTTAAAAAATTTCTGGTAATTTCTTATCATATCGATAAAAAGGGTATATCTATCAGGGATGCAATATAGATTTGTTGTCCCATCTAACTCTGGGGAAAGAGTAAACAGATTTGTTCTTGAAACTCATTGCTTTAAGGGTGATGTATGGCCTGTTTTAGTCTGGGGGAGGAATGACTTTTCGCAATTCCTCTGAATGTAGTTGGTAAAACACTTTTGAGTGGGACTCTTTCTACTGGGAGGTTTAAGGGGCAATACTCGGTGCACAGAGGTAGACGTCCTCTGCTTCATTTAATGAATCAGAGACCTTGCGCTCCCCCAGAGGTGTTTCCAGGTCTAATTGAGAAGAGTAAGCTGGTTTTGCTCGAGACAGCCTCACCTTATATTAACGGCTTACTGCTTTCAAGACAAATGCATCGAGGTTATCTCAGATCTTTTTTCTGATTCTTGTGAGCATCAGTACTCAATTGATGCCTCATACATGTAGCCCTCAGAGGCTTCAATTGGTAAACAACATAACCTAGAAAAAGACTGCGAAGGCCCGTAACAAGATCCCTCTTGAATTAGAATTATGTGGCAGTGTCTGTTGTAGCATAGCTCATCGCTCTTTCATAAAATATAGCTGTTTTGGTCACAGACAGTTAAAACCCCCTTAATTATGTTGTCTTATATTAATCATAGAGTATATCTAATGGAGACGAGTGAACGTCTTTCCACATTACATATATATTCTGATCGTTATAAAGCCTTATATTCAGAGGATGGCCACAGGAAGACCCATGTGATTTATCACACAAATAACCAGTCAGACATCACATCTGACATTCTGCTCCTCACTCCTTACCAGGAAACTGTAATGGGATTATTAGTGAATGGTTGAGAGAAAAAGGATGAACGACTCGATGAAAAAGGAGGGAGGTGGATGAGAAAATGAGGGAGAAGGTGAATGGACGGATGGACGAATGAGGGCGGGGTAAGGATGGATGAATGGATGATCTGATGAGAGATGATGGATGGATGGATGGATGGATGGATGGATGGATGGATGGATGGATGGATGGATGGATGCTCTGATGAGAGATGATGGATGGATGGATGGATGGATGGATGGATGGATGGATGGA
>JAVQJG010135995.1:0-17469 GCA_036024015.1 Craterocephalus amniculus | reverse complement strand
TCTCTCTCTCTCTCTCTCTCTCGCTCTCTCAAACTAACACACACTCAGTTAACTGTAATCCCATCTCTCTCTCCCCTCTATAATCAGTCTCATGAAGTCACTGCCCAACAGCAGCCTCTCTGTGCCGGGCTGAAGCTGGCGGAGCGCCGTCTGTGATCTCCACACAGTTCAGGAGACTCCTCAGCGCAGTGGCTCAGGGTGACAACTGCAGCAGCCCAGTGCAGCCTGCTCATATGGAAGTATCACCATCCGCGGAAGCATGCACCTCTAATGACTTCAGCACGCCGTGTTTTGTCTAGTCTGACTAGGAAAAAGTCAGCGAGATCACTTTCTTAGTGAACCGTGCGTCAGAGGATCCTTTTCTTTTTCTCTTTTTTTCCGCACAGCTTGTTTGTCCTTTTTTTTTTTTTTTCCTCTTCCGCCTTTTGCATTCCACTGCTCAATTTGTGACTTCTCAACCAAAGCGCGGCTGCTTCCCAGGTTCACCTGCTCGTCCTGCACCCATGAATTCAGATAAAAATGTGTACCTGGGCAAAGACAAAGGCATCATGCGGAAGAGAGCCCTACTCCTTCGGAAGGGTTGCAGCTTCGAGATAACCAGGTAGGTCCTCTGTCTGGGACAAGAGGGCGATCAAAATGTCTAGACCATCCCACAGGAGCAGCATTCTGTCATCTAGAAGTGGCACTTTTCATGAGACCATTCAATGAGTTTAAATGTCTTGCGCCCTGTATGCTGCTGATGAATAGTACCCAGGATTTACCGTGTATGAGCGCATAGATGGGGAGAAGAGGGATGTCCCGAAATATATGGTGTCTAAAAGGGAGCGTTGTCGAACCATCCCGCATTCCTTTCTGTGGAATAAAAAATGTTATCTGTTTCCGTTTGTTTGCATTTGGATTTTTATTCTTATTGTCTCATTTTAACGCGTGCGTTCAGTTTTCTCCTCGGAGGGATGCGTTACGCACTGGTACATTTCGTCTGCACCTGACTCCGCAATATTGACAGAGCCGCTTAGTGGCAGTCCATCGTCATTTTACGGTCCAAATCAGGTGCTAATTGGGCATACCATCAAACACTTTCTCACTGCTGTCAGACGTGTGTGGACAATTTGTTGTTTTCAGTTCCAGGCATATAAATAAAAGCACAAAGAAAATGGCTTGGATGATTTGGAATGAGATCACTTGATGCCACCACAGAGACACGGCTGAGTTCACACACATCCTGGGGAGGCAGACACATGAAGGCAGGGGTCATGGTGACAAACAGACCTCATCATGCGCTGCTGCTATGACTGCGCTACATGGGAGGACTGGTTTTCTGAGATATGTGGCCCCCTGCGGACAGGTTAACAAAGATTGACCTGCTCTACAACCCGCTCCTGCTCTCTGTCTGGTCTAAGCCATCCATCAAATGCTGGTGTTTTTTGTTGGTTTGTTTTTTGGTCCAGCTGGTTTATATATTGACTCCCACTTTTGTTGATGTCACACCGTCATGTTAGATGATAGACGACTGCATGTAGAAAAGTACAGCCTTTTCTATTTGAAGGTTTTATTTAAAACAGATCACCAGGTCTTTACTGTGTCTAAGTTCTATGTAAATACAACCTCAGATAAACAAGACAGTAAATTTTACCTATAAGCATGTGGCCAAACTGTAAGCCAAAATGCAGAAGTAGTGTGAATATCTTCGTAAAATCACCTTTAGAAGCAGTAAGATGAAGAAACCCCTAGTGCTGGATGCTGTGTCTCACATTGTTGGGGAGGAATTTTTGGGCTGTTTTTCTTTTTTAGCTTTGCTTCAGTTCATTGAAGTTTGCAGCATTTGTTTATGCTCAGCTCTTGTGTGGCCCCACCACAGTGTTTTGACCAGGTTGAGGTCTGGATTTTGACTGGATCACTCCAACAGCTTGATTCTTATCTTTCTCAATTATTCTGTTGTAGATTTGCTGGCATGGGATTGTTTTGCATGAGTCAGTTTTAGCCTAGCTTTAGCAGTTGAACAGATGGCCTCACATTTGACTCTAGAATATTCTGATATACAGAGGACTTGGCCATTTCAGTGTCTTCAAGTCAACCAGGTTCTATGGCAAATCAGCCTGAGTCATCATAACCTCCCCCCCTGTAGTTAAGAGCCTGCGTGAAGTGCTGCTGTGTTTGGCTTTCACCAGTTGTGTTGCTGTTCTGTACTGTATGGCTCAACGTTTATTTCTCATGGGGGGTTTTCCTGGCTACCCTTCCAAATATTCTATACCTGTTCAGTGTTTTTATCAATGATCTGTCATGAGCTGTAACATTTTTCATGCATACTCATTGGAAAACAGCATTTTTAGTATGTTTTGGAATTATGTACTTTAAAAAATCCTTAAATCCTTAAAAAAATCCTGGAAATGGCCTTCTAAAATCTTCTAAGATCGTTGCTGAAAGTTTTCCTCTTGCAGTTAGTTTGCACACACTTGAATATATGTGCATTTAATTAGCAGTTGGCTTTTGCTCAACCTCTTAATTCCTATGGAAGAACTTTTGTTTTATGGTTTTGTTCAAGTTTTGATACTTATAGTGAAAACAAAACATAAATTGCACACTGCAACAAAATATATTGTGGGTTCTGAGTGAGTATAATCCAAACTTTAATCACCAAATATTCTGATTTATAGAATTTAAGACTCAGAAAATTTAGAACATTTTTACAGGTGATAACTTGACATCTACAGACAGTGGTTTTCTGCTGTCTGTAGATAGCGACATTATCCCCACACTCCTGCCTTCACATTAAATTCCCGCTATTTCAAACAATCTACGGAGCTGTTCAGAAGTACAGAATTACTTATAAATCTCACTCTATTGCTTTTTATGTGCACTGGTGAGACTTGCATGCGGGAGATGTCGGCGTCCGGTTGCCAGGTGTCACTTTCCAAATAGAAGCAGTGACTGTATTCCGGGTTCTCGTTGCATGCGGGGGTGAGATTTGGCCAGCTTAGTGCCAAGCGCTTACTTTCACATTATACACCCCTTCAAATTAGCCTGATCTACTCTGCGCAGCGAAAGAGCTCGTTCCATTTCTGTACGCTGTCATCCAGAGTCACATTGAAAAGCTTCCTGGCAGTCTGTCTCTCAGGCACAAGCAGTTTAAAAGACAATCAATCAGAGCTGGGCGTGAAATGCGACTGAATGGGGGGAAATAGATTTGCTGCTGTAAAGAGGGAATACTCAAGTAATGGTCTGCTGCTGAGTGCTAGCTGTGTATAATTCATTGTACTGCAGACATGCATTGCCATTCACATGGAAAAACCTTGTGACAGCTTCATAAGGAAGCCCACTGTATGTCAGAAACATGCTGAACTGTTTCCACATGCTTGCCTGTGGAAGTATGCCATGAGGTGACTCTATTCAGACATTGATCTGTCCTTTCTTCTCCCAGGCTACAGACAGTTTCACCGGGGAGTGCATCTTTGAGCACTTAAAAGGAGGGCTGATGCTAGTTATCCGATAGATTATTCTCTCAACTGACTGATTACGTGTCAAAATGATACATTTGTGAAAAATGTCCATAATAAGGTGCTAAATCTCATTTCTGCTCTTTGAAATAGTTTGCTCTGTCCAGCAAACACGCACCCTCAGTGCAGAGCAATAAATCCTCTAAATGAGGATAAGAGAGTAAATGAATGTTTTGCATTTGTACCACAGGGAGATACTAATGAATGACTGATTGATTAGCAAATAAGCAAACTGCTAATAATTTTCTGTGGGTAAAGTACTTTGTTAGCCGTATTTAAATCTATGTTCACTTTATAAAGCTGTCATGATCTGTGCTAAGCTCCCGGAGTTAATCCGTTTTGGTACAAACACACATCACGTTACAATTTCAGACTGTGTTTTAGGTCGCAGATTCATCATGAATAAGCCTTATCTTACCAAGTCAGCTAAATGCCAACTGCTGGATATTTTCACCAACAGCAGGTAGACGCAGAGTTGCAACTTGGATGGACCACTGGAAACAGTTACTGGATCATTTTCCTCTACGGTGCCGGATGGTGGTTAATGTTGGATGTTTGTTTAGCATATGTGTATCTGTGTATCATATGTGTGTCTTCATATTTGCTAGGACTTAAAGAGTAACTCCACAAACTCTACACATCATGGTTTGTTTACAGGTCTCAGGGCGTGTACTAATCCTGCTTAATATGTGTAGTTTTGAGTTTCCAAAAAGCCCTGTGTAAACTTAAGTGAGCCATTAGAGTGTGTTTGGGTCACTGAAAGTAAATGAGTAGAAATGCTAAGCCAGGAGAGGTAGGGGAGTATTGCTGAATTTATAACTTATTTGAAAGTAAAGCAATAACTGGGAACAAATTTGGAGATTTTCTGAGACTGAAGTGGTAAATTCACAAGGATGTTATGATAAATTTGTGAGGGGAACTCTGGAACTGAAATTCTTCAATCAGCCATGTAGAGCTGACTCAAATAACTTAAGAATCCAAGTATATGTTTATAACTTGCTGGATTAATACAGTTTTTTTCTTTCTCTGCTGACTGGAGCTGAGGTCTGTAGTTGTGTGTTGTTGCTATACTGAGTCTGGAAAGAGGACACTCTTGTATTGGAAACCTCATAGTATTTTTTAAAGTTTTGTACCATCTTACATAGTAAATACTTTTTAGATGTACTTTTTAGCCTTAACAACTGTATTTTGATGTAGACATGTCATGTTAAAAGTTAGACATGTGTTTTTATTCACGATGCAGTGTTTATGGCCAATAAATGACCATTTAACAAGCTCATTCCTGATTAGACAGTGCCATAAAAGTGGACTGCAGAAACAGTGATTTTTGTTTGTGGGACCATTAACAAATAACTTTTAAAATCCTGATAACCTTACAGTAAGTATAAACAAACTTTGTCCCAGATTTTCTATAAATGTCCTTATCCTGTAGTTCCTGATACACCAATGTTGTCACTTCACTCTGAATCATTCATTTAGGTGTTATCCATTTTTATATTACAGCACTGTTATCTCATTGTAATACATCTTAGGAAGATAAGGGGATTTTGTCAGGGAATGTTGCAATTACAAAATCAGGGTTTTATTGGAGCAGAGTGATCGTCTAGAAATGCCTGATGGAATGAAAACTAGAGATGTGCATTCAAAGAAAATGTCTTAATTGATTATTGGAAGAATTAACAATCAATTATTGATCAATCATTATTTCTGTATTAGAAAATAGCATTTATAGTCTATATTAAAATGAAGTCAAAGTAGGAAAAACTAAATCTTTTCCACTTAGATCTTTATGAAAAGATGATCGACTCATATGCATGCAACACATGCAACTTCAGCGCTAGTCCAAAGATCCATTAAAAAGTAATGTCATCGATTAAATTCTTAACCATCGATTAAACGATCATCAATTACTTGTATCCATACCAAGTTGACACAGTATTTAGTAGCTTCATGTGTTGTGGGATTTCTGACACCCTCACTCTTCTGACAACAAAGAAATTTGAATGAAAGCAGCTTTTTTGGGAATTTGAACGCACTGATGCAAAAATATGGAGCTTGCGGATTGTGAAGCCCATGAATCTCATGGAACATAGATGCCAGGGATTTTGACCACCAGCTGCATTAAATAGGTGGAGAGCCTCGGTTTGGTGCAACTTGATCAGAATTTTTTTTTGGTTTTGTATTTGTTGCTTCAAAGTATCAAGTAAACACACTGACCTTTTATAAGTAATAGCTACACCCTTACTGTACTGTAGGTTTAGGCGACACAGGTTAAAGTTTAGGGACAAACATCTTATGATTAGCTTTGCTGTGGGTACATTTGTGAAATGTAAATATGGATGATTCCTGTAAGAACGAAGGTTATTGCTGTTTTTGTATCATGACACTCCCTTTTTTGGCTTGGAGCTCAACTTTAATCCCCGTTAGCATTACATCGCACTCGTCTGCTGAACTCTGAGCTGTGTTGCAACCGATGTAGGCACCAGGATTTAACAAGAGAGAACATTTCCTTGAAGAATATGTAAATATTTCTGATTCTACAGATGCGCCTTACATCCACAATGCGTCATAAAATGAGATTTGACTACTCCTTTCAGAAATATGTGCTTATCAAGCCGGTGCAAAAGCAAGCCCACACAAAGCATGTTCTTTACCCTGAAGTCTTGAGTTTGACAGAAGGAAAGCCTGGACATCCTCCAGGAACAACAAATTCTAAACTAATTAGTCTCCTTCTACATTATTTTCCATAACAATTGCAGCATGTGTTATTGCGGCGTCTTCCTGTCACTGAACTTGCAGCTGGTCGTGTGTGAAGGAGATAGGCTGCATGGTGGTACTCCAAAAGAGCCAAAAAAGCACTGGCTCGACTCTGACCACAAACTGACTGAGGAAACATACCGTAACTCCTAGAGACAATGCCAGAGAGACAGACGGGAATTATGTGAGCGGTCACAAAGCAGCAAACACACAAACTCTGACCACAGGAGGAAGACATCCTCTGGTGAAGCCAGTGTAAAGAAATCTCAGTGTTTTCTTTGAATCTAACAGCAACATCAGCAAATTCAGATGTGGTGAAAAGTAACCTCTTTGTGGGGAATCTCTTGGGTTCTAATCAATCTTTCTCTGAACATTTGTGATTCGTTAAAGGAAATGCATGCATTTGCAGAGAGAAGTATGACTGGACTATAAGGTGGAAAAAATTATTAATTATACAGCTAACAATGAATCATCTCAATATTTTTTTTATCATAGACCTAACATATATAGTAAGGAGTTCGTTTACAATATAGGTGGGAAAGATTTAGATAGATAAGGTGGTTTTGAACTATGTGTTGCACAGTAATCGCCTCTCAATGTTGCCAATCAGCCCATGCCTCCGTTCCATATCAGACAAACCATAACAAAGTGACAATAACTTCATTTGTAGTTGCAGCCATGTTAATGGGGCAGGAGCAGTTGCTTGTCTTGTATTTTCATCCTCCTTTCTCCCTCGATTTCCCACTAGAAGTTGATTTTCTTTGAAATACTAGCATTGTCTTCATCTTCCCTGTTGCTTCTCCAAATTGCTTTGTGGCTGCATTCGCTGTAACTTGCAGCTCATCAGATTGGCACAACACTGGATCCAGATGTAGAAGTATGCTGATGATGTAGAAATAAATCTAAAAAGAAGCTGTAAGCATTCGCATTTTTTTAAGGGAAAGGGAAATATGTATCAGGGTTGGTCCTCTTGTGGTTTTCTGGTAAAGCTTTTACAGAAGCTTCAAAGCTTGATATTAATGAAGAACATGTGTTTTGAGTGTCAGGCATGTTTTTTAGATCGAAGAATAAACCAACAGACCAATCATGGAGGGAGAATTTTGATTTGCTCTCTGGGCTGCTGGGGTCTCCCTCTGTGTTACAGTCTGTCATAAAGCAACCAGCAGGGAGCTGCACGGGTACACTGACTGACACTTTTGCTGTGAGTGAATTCTCTTACATATATTTGGAATTTACTGGTTTGCGTCTGGCAAGAGAAAACAAAGAAGCGATTCATACGGTGTTAATTCAAGATCTAAAACATGTAGGTTTGTGCCTACAGTTTTTAGTTAATGTCTAAGTGTAAGTTTAGTTAATGTCTAAGTGTAAGTTTAGTTAATGTCTTGATTGTACATGGATCAACAAGTCCTCTAAATTCAAAGACAATATGTAACTTAATGTAATTCTAAATAGCATAAAGTTCTGTCAAAGCTATTTATTTCCCTTTTTTGCAGTGTTTCATTTAACATTTGCTGCTGTGAAGCACTGGCTGCCATAATGTTCAACACATGGAGCAAATAGTGCCTCATCAAAGAGCAACAAACAACATTAATAAGATGACAGGATGGCAGTAGATGAAACCACAGGATTTTGCGTTTAAGATCTGAGTTGACTTCCAACTGATGTTTTCATCTTTAACTTTGACAGGATGTTGCATTTCCTATGGGTCATGTTTTTCCTGTTTGGCTCCCTCTCAGTGTTTGGCACCAAAATCAGCTCAGTTTTGGAAATGAATATATTATGATAAGGCTGAAAAAATACTAGATCAGTGAGGATATTATGGCTTCTCTTACCCTCTCAAAGATCTATTTCTACGGGTTGGGGAGTTTGAACATCTCCATTTCCTTTCCAGATCTTTGAATTTTGAAGGCTTCCTTGCCATCACTCTGGCCTTTAATTCTGAATGGGAGTCAGATCTGGATTCTGGATGGCACACTCCAAAATATTGATGTTGTTCTCTAGTTTTCTTGACCATCTTCACTGGATGTGTTGCATTATTATCTTGTTGAAAAGTCCATTGTTGCCTAAGGTCAAGCTTCTCCGCAGACTCCTGAAAGTTTGAAATAATATGGTCCTCCTTTACTTTAACAACAAGAAAACAACCTGGTAAAACACAGTGCACCATCATGGGAGCTTTTTTACATGCAGGCGAGCTTCAGTGTGTCTTGTGTTTCTTCCTTTTGACAGGAAGACGGCCTGAATTAGTAGAAACTTTCATTGGGGTGGCTCTAAATGGTATTCATGGAAAACAAGAGGATAATGATATTATTTGGTAAGGAAAAAGAACTGTTGAGCTTGTTTAAAGAGAACACGTTTAATGTGACATTAAAATTACAGCTAAAATAGATTTACATTTTATCGGTGGGAGAAACTATAGACCAGTGTAATGGCAAAAAAGTCCATTGGCACTGAAGAGTGAGGCAAATTTGAAATGTTCAGAATAATTATTAATGTAAAAAATCCCAGAAATGGTTTATAATCAATAATGATAATTTAGTTGTTTTTTGCTGTTGTTTTTTGGTTTGTTTATGTCAGCTCCTTTATAATGTTTTCTCCTCCAAACCCCATTTATGCCACAAGTTTACAACTAGAATAAAAAAAGAAACATGCACATCTGACAACCTAGAAATAGAAAGTTTTGTGTATCATACTTGTTTTGCTTTTGTCCTTGTTGTCTAAATCTGGCATTTACATTTCCCTCGATCCATTTTGACTGCCAACAGTCTGCTCTGAGATTTCCATTGCCAGTTCATTTTTACATAAACAGTTTTATTCACAAAGAGCCGATCTGTAAACAGACCTTTACAAGTTGGATTGTCTCACATCCCCTTGAAATGTTAACGTTGCATTAAAAATGTTAATGATGCAAAGTGACTCAGATCTACGGAGATTTTACTCTACATCAGTTAGCTGACACATTAATTATTATAACTCTGAAAAAGTGTTGCTTGCGTAAGCAGTGTTTGTACAGAACCATTTTACATTTCAGCTCCATAGAAGGTTGCATATGGGGGAAAGTGAAATAGTGTCCACAAGGTTCTGCTCTGCTCAGACGTACAGTCAGTCCCTCAGTGAGTTCTGGTAAACACTGGACTGTAATGACTCCCATATGTGGATGCATAGCTCAGCGCAAGTCGGCCCAGTTTGCCCGTGCACACAATGCAGAACAGCAGGCTCATTTAGACTGAAAAATAGACCCAAATTACTAGAAGGAAAATACAAAGGAAAAAATCTTTCACTTGATTACAACCCTATGTTAACTTTTACTCTTTGACTGCAACATCTGCTTCCATTTAAATCTTTAAGACATACGTACACATTAAAATGCACAATGTGCTGCTCCAGGAAAGCTCAGGGGCTGGAAAACTTTTCCATTATAGTTGGCTGGAATCAGCCCAGTGTAGTGGGCTGTAGTTAAAGTCGGGTACTGGTTGAGATGTGGCCACCTTTAGCTGGGCCACAAGCCATACACACTCAGGACTCATGATATGAGGAGTGTTTTAGTTCCACTAAGTTGTACAATCATACTTAGCACGGTCACTCTCAGGGGGAAGGCAAACTAAAAGTGAGAGTGTTGAAGTGTCAGATTAGAACAGAAGGATCAAAGAAAGTGTAGAAGCAGTCAGAAATGCTTATACGTTGAAGGCTGCTTCACAGCAACCCTCTGCCCTCATCATAACCCACAAAGAGTGCTCCATGGGAGACAGGAGGAGGAAATGGAGCCTACGAAGAGTTACGGTTATACATTTTTACCCTGCGGTTTGACGGGAGGCTGGCCAGAATTTTTTTTTGCTTAAAGGGTGAGAAGCCAAACATGAGGTGGAAGAATGAAAGGCACTGAAGTGCAGTTTGAAAGCACTTGCAGAAACATAAGGGCATACTTTCTGAAGATGCTTCGACATTGTTTGAGGAAAACACTTAAAAGGGAGTTTCCCTCGCATGAAGCTCCTTACTATAGAGATGATATATTAGTTTCTTGTTTTGAGCTTGTTTGAATAACATAAATTTCATTTTTTGGTTTGTAAATTATATATAGCACACAACACAAGTATATTTCCACTGAAGATCAAAGGATTTGGAAAAAGACTCTATAATTTGATATTTTTCCACTCTGTCTGAATCACAGTCTTAAGGAAACTGTCCTTTCTACAGGCTTTCTAGTATGTTTTCATGAATTGAATGAGGACCTGAAGTGGGTATATTGTTACAACTGAGTGGGAACACCATCTTCGCAAGCTGAACAAACAACAGTATGGCCTTGTGTCAGAGAAGGGTGAAATACTGCAAATATAACTGTTCAAGAGCGGTAAAACAAGACTATGTTTGTATACTCTGAATTAGGTCTGCTTGGTTGTATTTAGACACAATGTAAGAGCAGAAATCTAACATCTGCATGTTATCATGCTTGTAATGAGGATGCATGTTCACTTTTTCTAATAGACATTATGTTAGTATTTTTGGAAGCCAAATGTTAAAAAACAGATCTGAATTTTAGATGTACACAGTGATCCTAAATACATACTGTAATCTTTATGGACTCAGAAACATTGTGGACTCTGTTCCTCTTATTAACATTTGCACAACTTATCTCCCTTTTACAAATATCCAGCCATATGGACAGCTGTTTGAATCTGATTGGAGATCATCCCAGTTATTTCCCAAGAATGTTGAAACATTAGTTATATAAACACCTGTATTAAACCTAGATATATCCACTATTTAAAGCCAGACTTGTGCTCTTTTGGAATAGTTATCTTGTTGCACTCACTTCTTCTGCTGTTCATTTTTTGATACAGTTGAGTTTATTCCCTTTACATTAATTTGTAACAGAAGTCAACACATGGAACTTTCCAGAAAAGTAAATAAATTCAATTAAATCCAATTAAAATCATGGAAGCTGAGTGGAAAATTAGCACCACCAACTGTTCATCTTGAGGTGGCTTGACTTGATATTTAAATGTAACAGCTGTGCAAATGCATGCCCAGTTCTTCCATTTACACCAGTGAAAACTAAAACATTAGGGCTGCACCAGACACCAGATTTTGGTCACCAAATATCCAGCAGTATTTCCCATTGAAGAGTGGAAAGAAACTACAAATGTCTTCAAGCTTTTTGCTCTCCTGATGATGAAATTTTGTCGGCTGTTTCTTCAACAAGTTGCTTGATCATCAGGTTGGAAAAAAAAAGAAAAGCAAATCAAAAGCCGACAAATTGGCTGAAAAGGAACTAAATATACAGATAAAGGCGCTAGTTGAGGTGAAGCGTAACGCTCATTATCGTGGGTGACAGAGCATGCAAAATGACAGCGTAGAAAATGAAACACACTCAGAGATTATCCAAATCCAAGAGCTGAAAACCAAATACCCACCCCAAACAAAAACACCTAAAGAACTAAATGTTCTGATCCAGCCCTCGACTAAGCTGCATGTGCACACATTTGTTTTTTTAGCTCAAGAAAAAGAATCCTGTGTTTCTTCTTTATAATGCGTGTGTATTGATAAACTTAGTGTGTATTAATAATAATAATAATAATGATATTATTATTATTATTATTATTATTATTATTATTATTATTGATGTGTTGGGAGTTAATCATTACAGTTAATGTTATGTGGCAGCAGTGCTCCACACAAAATCCTACAAATGGTAACAATCTTTAATTAATGGCACAATTTAACATCAAAATTAGGCCGAATGTGATCTCTCTGACACTGACTTTGGAATAATTGTTGGTGGCAGATGGCAGTTTTGAGAAGTTATTAAACAGCTAATCTCCAGGGGTTTTATCAACAGGCAGAAGTCTGAATGGTACAAATGAGCAGATGATCTGCAGATGGAAATACTGATGAGAGGTCAGAGAGATTGATCAGCCTGGATGGGAAGGTTAGATTAGATAGATTCAGATAGATCTGTTGATCCTCAGAGAGAAATTAGATTGCGATGAAAATGAATGCAAATCTGTAATAAAGCAAGCGGAGATGAGGCAGATTATTGGTTAAAAAGCAAGAGTCAAATTTAAGGTTAACAGGACTTATTCAGTTGGCTATAGTTATGCTGAAGTTACTGGTGATAATTTGTAAAATGTTTAAAGATATCCACATCTGTTTTTGCTGGTGTTGCTTGAACGTTAAACATAAAGCTCCAGCCACCACAGACTAGGGCTGAAAGATATATCGTTATCGTATCTATATGGAGATGTGAACATTCAAGATATTAATATTGAAAAAGCAACTATATAAAAGACATAGATTTCCCTCACACTCGTCCTGCATGTACAGCTCTGGAAGTTTGTACTTTTCTGAAAAATACTTGGTTTTCACCAAACCCGTAGTTATATTGTATGGAATTGATATCAAGATATCTGGCATGAATATCCAGACAAAAAATGTAACCCTAAGACAGACTCACCAAAATTCATCAAAATACCATTGCCATGTCTGTTGAAACACAACAAAATCTCAGTAGGACTAATCAAGAAAGCTTCAAAGAAAACACACAAAAAAAATTATAGAAACAGGTGCAAAAGCAAACAGAGTAACAAGCAGTCACACAGTTCTGGAGAAACAGAAATGTTAAAGGGAAAAAGTAGTGCCAAAAAACAAAAAGAAAGCATAAATGGACAACATCCAGGATGGGATCAGTAAGCATGCCACTAAGAAAGAGGTTTTAAGTAACAGGACACAGGTGAAACTAATCAAGAGAGAAAAAGTTTCCTCTTTTTTTATATCAAACAAAGAGGGAAAACTGAACAAGAGTTAAATAATGCACAAAAGGAAATTTTCGGTGAAATAAACTAGAACCAGGACAAGGTCAACAACCCAAAGCCATCATATTCCTGCTGAAGCTACAGATGGAAGTCCACGCCTGAATGTGCTGGGACTTTCTTCAGCTCATCCTCGGCCGCTCACAACAATTCAGTAATGGTTCAGGCCACAAACCACTGAAATGTAGTTGTATATAATGTGGATCTACTTTCAACTTCATCTCAAAGTCAAAATAGTTTTCATTGAAAGTATTGGCATGGCAGGAAAATCACAGTCGATTAGTCTGACTTTTTCAGAATCCTGATGAATCCATGTGATGTAGAACTGAGGCAGTTTTTAGGAGGCCTCACACTCCAGTTTCCTGTAGTGCTAATCATTTTATATCTTTTCCCATTGACCTGTGATAAAAGCAGTAGCCACAAGAGGGCATACTGTTCCTGTAAAACAAAAACAACCACAAAAAAAAACAGTGCTGTGGTGGCATGACGGGGGGAGGAGGTAAACGCATTGAATTACAGGTATTCAGACATCACGCTTTCAATTTGAGTTTTTCTGCCAGCACAGAGGTTCAAGTTGATGTATTCCCATTTTATAGCGATGTTTTTGTAATAATTTGCAACAGTGCAGAAATGTTCTGCCTGATACATCACTCACACCTTGCCAAGAAGAAGACAGTGAATTAAATGTAGAACGGAACGGAGGTGGAATCAGTCGCAGGTTTCATTCAGACACAGATGACAAACTCACTGTTTCATTATGTTCTCATAACAGAATGAATTGTTACGTTCCCCACTACAACCCTTGTCTATGCTGATACTTGCAAATAAAACTGTATTAATGCCCACCTTTAGCTGGAGGGACAGAGGCAGAACGGTGTCCAGAGACCGCCTGATCGTTACAGACAAAAGGTTAATTCAGCAGATCACATTTAATGAGGCCGCCATTATCAATCGGTGCAACTTGACATAGTGACATTTCACAGCGGCCACATGGTGACTCGCTGGCATTTAAGATGCAGCAGAAGCAAACAGTACCAAGTCTGAATCCTTGGTGTGTGTGTGTGTAAGTGTTTTTGGACAACACGTGAGGTGAATATTACTGGAGATTAATTATGTAAAATACTTGAAATAAGTTTCTGAACAGAAACAGAAAAATTTTTAGAAAATGTATTCATGAATGATAGTAACAGCAAAGTCAGTTATTTGAGAAAGTTTAGATGTATTTTGAGTTAAAAGAACAATTGATCAATTATTACAAGCGTGTAAGTAAAGCACAGGTAACATGGATGGCTGTTTTTTTTAAACTAATCACTCCAGGAAGCAGGATGTGAATCAGTACGCTCAAAAGCAGGAAAGTTTCAAATGTTTGATCTGGAGATGGATTATAAGAGCAATAAGATTTAAAAACTAAATATATTGGGAAAAATAGCCTACTGTATTTTCTCTTTGTGTTTTTATTTTTTTTAGATGCAGTTTTGTTCTGTTTTGTAAAGTGATTTTGGTTTTTGAACCTCGGGAATACTCAAATACAAAGCATCCATAATTAAATCCAGATGGCTCCCTGTACTTATCTTATTTGCAGCCACTACATTTCAAACCTTTAACACAAGATTAATATTTTGTGATAATCAATCAGTGATCTAATACGAAAGCTTTCACCTGCAGGTTTTGAGCACAATGAAAACGTGACTTTGTGGGAGGTTTACTCATTTGGATGTTGCATTACAACATATAACAGATAAAAGCCCCACTGTTGTGTTTGAACATGATCATCTCACTGTCCACTTTGCATAACATTGTGCGAAGCTCATTTTCATGTCTCTTTAAAGAGAATATGATGTAGCCCCATTAAGTAGACAACATTAAATCATATACTAAACTGTCAGACGGCTCTTCAATGTCGTGTGGGAAAGGTGCATTGTCCAGAGGGGTGGCCGTCCAGAGAGAAGGCAGCATAGTTCAGAGGGTTTATCGCACTTAAGTCAAGAGCTTCTGATCTGCATCATGCAGCTTGATGCACTTCAGCTGCAGACCGGGAGTGGCTGCGCAAACACAATTAGAGTACCTGTGAACCACAACCTCACTGGACTCTAAACCCACACACTTTAATGCTTACACCTACATTTAAATCCCCATCTTTGAAGTTGCATCTATCTGGGGAACAGAGGGCCTGGGATAGTCCAGCTTTGCCAAGTTCCATGTACAAAAAAAAGTCAGAGGCAGAGTTAGAGGGTATTCTACACATCCTAATCAATATTGACATCCTCATAGAGACAAAAGAAGTAGGATGCATGTCATTTTACAACACAAGGATGGTATCTGAAAACAGTTATTCTCAATAGAGACAGCTGAATCCAGTAATTAGATAAATTTGATTTAGAAAAGCTGTTACAATATTTATTTATTTTGTTTTCAGTAAAAAAGACAAGGTGTGTTGAAACACAGAAAACAAATGCAATATTTTTCTTTATTACTGCTTTGAGTTCATCTTATCCTAAAGAGTCTTTATGAAGATACATTTTCTGGCACATTATTACCACCTACTGCCATTTAGTGGAATACTGCTTGTCAGTCAAACTTTTATTGCTCATAGGAAAAAAAAATCTCAAGAGAAATGTCATAATTATACCTCTGTTGCTGCACTTGAAAGATGTACATTCATGCATTTGATAGTAATCTACAGAGAGTGTTATTTCACAATTGCGTTCAATGGTCCAGTCACACAGCAAACATTCTGCCCAGAGCTTCAATTGTATCTCTTAAAATAATATTTTGCATGCAAACTCAGACTGTTCGGGAACAATACTTCATGTCAATGGACAACCTAAACTACAGCAAAAGTGGAATAAATGTTTCAAGTAGCAATAAATATGAGCCTTAAAACCTTGAAACTTTGTTACATCTGAAATTCATGAATGCGGACAAAGTTTTCTTTATCTAAAGTCTTTCTGTCATAGCATTTCTCTCGAGTTCTGTCCTGCAAGCATTGCTTTACCCAGAAAACTACATTTCCTCTTTAGCCCATCTGACTGTTACTGATGAAATTATACAATACACATTCAAATAATTCTACCCTTCCACATAATGTTGGCAACCCCTCAATCCTACCAAACTGAGTCTGCATCTTTTCATATCATTTGTGTTGCTTCAAATGTGTCTGAGTGCAAAGTGTACTGAACTCCCACAATTTAAAATAATATAGCACATGTTTCAGTCTTATACAAGTCTTCTGTAATTGAAGGTCAAATGCAACAGATCTTTATTCTGTCATCAACTGAGTCAATAACAATTTTGAGCATTTTGCATATTTAGACAGATTACAATCCTAAATCTTAACATTTGTGGTAACATTAGAACTGAGGACCCTTTCTACTTGTTTTCTATTTTAACCTTGCATCAGAATAAAAACTGTATATTTCCCAATAAGAGGTAAACTAAGGAGCCATGTTTACATCACTTTATTCCAGTTAGCTTTTCAGTTGTATTTAATGTGTTTTTTGTAGATTTGGGTCATGTTTGCTTTGTATGTACTCAGTGTATTACATTCATCACCTAAAGCAGATTGTGCTCGCATTTCACAGCGTAACAGTGCTATTATGCATTCATCATGATTCGCCCTCAGCTATATTAACAGCATGATCTTTCAGGAGGAAGTCTTCCCTATTTTCACTTCCCTTGTTAAAGGGTGACCTCATAAACACTCATTAGAAAATAGATAATCTCTTTCTAAGGCCAGGGGGGGCTCGTGGATAACAAAGTGTGACCATGGGAGGGAGTGTGGTTAAGTTGTGTTTATGCAAGATGCATGAATGTTTTTGTGTGTGTGCGTGCTTCTAATTGGAGTCAGAGGTGTTCAGGTATCTCAGGCTGGTTGCTTGTAACTGGATCTTGATGTGACTCAGACGTGAAAAGGCCTCCGTCTTCTCTCATTGTCTTTGCAGAAATGCTTCATCCTGTTGAGGCTTCAGGCGGCTGCAGATTGCAGCTGCATTTCAACAGGAGCTATTTTTAAAGGTAGATGCATACAGTGAGAGAAAGGAAAGGAAAATGTCATGTGTGTTGGTAGCTTTAGGTGTTTTCCTGTGATGTGGCGAACCACAGAGGGGGGTTTCTTCTGATTAAAGATTAATGAGCAGCTGAGTGCCGTGTAGTCCAAGCCAAACATTCCTGCACTCTTTCATGCAGTGTGTGTGTGTGTGTGAGTGTGTGAGTGTGTACATGTAGACTGGGCTGCAGATGCAGGCTGTGGCTGGGCTATTGTGAAGGTATCAGATTTACCTTGGCTCACATTACACCTGCTGTCTTTGTGTATGTATGTGTGTGTGTGTGTGTGTGTGTGTGTGTGTGTGTGTGTGTGTGTGTGTGTGTGTGTGTGTGTGTGTGTGTGTGTGTGTGTGTGTGTGTGTGTGTGTGTG
>JAVQJG010135992.1:0-22735 GCA_036024015.1 Craterocephalus amniculus | reverse complement strand
ATAAAAACTATAAACATTTATAAAGATTTTCTTTAAAATTATGTCATAATATATATACTACTCACAAAAAGTTAAGTATGCTCAGCTTTCCGGTGAAATTTACAGAACACATAAAATGTCTATGGTACTCTTATATCATGAATGTAAGACATTAAACTAGAATACTGCTGAAGTAATTCCTACATTTAATACAATCTATAGTAAGAAAAGCTACAACATCTGGGTGTACCACAAAATTAGAAATCACATCTTAAAGAGTCATCACATTTTAGATTACTGAATGTCATCAGTCAGGTGTTTCATGGTTTCATGGCACCTTTTTGGAATTTTTGGTGGTCCTTCACCTTATTGTGAGCAGCATGTTGTAAAGTATGTATAACACTGAGATGAAGTTAATAAAGGTTATAGTGCATTTATGGTTCATTCAGACATACAAAGGACAAATATATTACTCCAAACATTTTGTGAATATATATATATATATATATATATATATGTCTGTGTGTGTGTGCATGTATATATTCTGTGTATGTATGAGTGAATAAGACATTTGCTATGTTGTTAAAGCATTGATAAAGGATCGTTGATTTTTTTTTTCTCAATTTAATTAAAAAAAAAAAAAATGTTTCACCCCCTCTGAAGTTTTATTGCCACCGTTTTGTGGTCAGGGGGGTTGCATGAATCAGTGACCATTAGAGCTAAACCAGCAGGAGCTTTGATTTCAGGTAGGACACCCAAGGTGGACAGGTCTTAGGGACTCCGCTAAGAACCCAGTCCCATTGAGAAAACGTTTATTAACAACAACAAGGGGCTGAAGCATGGTGTGTACGCACGATGCCCCCTTCATATTTCTGTCTGCCCCCTCATGTGTGCATTCCTATAGCCGGCCCCGGTCGTAAAACTGACTGGACCAACATTTCGATCCATTTAGGTTGAAATAGGTATTCATCTGGGTCTTCTGGCATCTCTGTGTGTGTTGAAAATGTAACTGCTGATCTGAAGTTTATTATTTAATATATTTGTGTCACTAGGGAGTCTTGGAGGAGGCCTTGTGTATGGATATGGCGATGATGACCTAAACCGAACTGAGGATGCTGATGACAAAGTGTCTGAAGAGGAAGACAGCCGAGACAGCAACTCGGTCAGTATTTGAACACTGGTTAAATCTGCATTTGGTTCTTGGTTGAATATTTCAGGATTTTGAGTCTACATGGCTGGGATCAGAGTGCAGAAATTGTTTTATATGGCTATCTATTTTTTTTTGTTGTTGTTGTTGTTTGTTTTACTTATGTTTGAACATAACATATCACTCTATATCCCTGTATATAATGGTCTAAAAGCTCACCATCCCACTTCAGTGGAAAAAAAAAATAGTTTTGCATCTGTAGCTATTGTTATTTATCTGGTCCAGCTCAAGTTGGCAGTGAGTGAAACACCCAGGAAGCCTTGTTTAATCTTGAAAACACACATTTTCTTACAAGAGTGTATTACTTAGAGGTTCTGAAAAAGAAGAAAAAAATAAAGCATCATTTTATGTTAAAATTTTCGGACTCTAATTTAAAACCCAATGAAATCCGCAATCTAGGAATCACAGACGGAATCACGGAATTGGGCATTAAAAATGGAAATCATTATGAACCCTAAATATCCCGGAACTGAGTGAGGTGACCTTTTTTTAAGGGGTAAAAAAAGGATGTTTTCTCACAAAATACAGCTTAGAAGGATGCGCGCGCATTGATGAAACTTTTCATTTTTGGACACTTTCTCAGATTGGAGAGCCTCTGTCAATCTTACATCTGTTTTATAGCTCATCATGTTACTCAGGTGACATCAGTTAACTGGTGGCTAGACCTTCTCCCAGCTCAATCTCTTCCAACTTTATTGCTTTTTCAGTCCTTTGTTGCCTGCATACCCACTATTCTGAGACTTATAGCAGCGTCACATTTTCATGTTCTGTTTTGAAAATAAAATATTTGCTCATCTGATTGGAAGATATTTTAGATTTCATAAAGTTTGAATTCAGAGATCGTCCCAACTTCTCGAGTGCGGGATTTACCGTATGCAATGGGTCTATAACACAGCTAGTTATGAATTGATGATAATGAGATAAAAACTGAAATGTTTGTTGTATTTTGACAAGATGTTGTTGTAAATGGTATCTACAGTAGAATAAATACATCTAAAAAATACTAAAAGTGTGATTGAATCATGGATAAATAATGGATTTATTTACCCACATTGAAGGGATTTATATGAGGGGAATGTCTGAGTATCAGATACAATGTCCAAATAAAGTAACATCAGGATGCCTGATACCTGATTTACTTGTCAAAGCAGAGCTTTTAGTAATGGTGAATCAGAGCCTGGTGTCAAAGCGCAGATCTTTCAGTTTAACTTGAGAGCCAAACTTTTTAATACAATGTTAAAAAGTTGCCTAAGAAGCACTGTTTCAGATGTTAACAATCTCTATCACCACATTTTTGCAAGTTTATGTTGCATGTTCTCGGAAAAACTCATCTGTGACGCTGCATCTGTCTGCGGAGAGATGAGAATAAACATGAAGTAGGAAGCATTTCTAAATAAAAAAATGCAGCTGTTGTGGTGATTTACAGCTAGCTGAGGAGCAAACATTTATTTTTTACAGCTCCTCAAATGTGTTGCTGTGTAGAGTATAAACTATATTTTATTAATGCTGCAATTGGCGAGGAATTAATCAACACATTAGTCTGCACAGGTGATGTTCCACTGACTCTTTTATTTTGTGTGTTATTTGTTACTTAACATTGACAACAACTTTTGGTTTTTGCAGCACTTTTCCTGCACTTTTTGGGGAGAAAAGCATCAAAAGCTGTGTCTGGAGACATTTGGTTTTCAACATGTGGGTCAAATAATGAGGAACAAGTTTCAAAATAAGAAAAAGCAAAACATGCTTAAGCTGTACCATATATTTACAATGAATAAAGAAAATTTGTAGTCCTGTATTCGACCACAAAAACCCTGCATAACTGCATCTTCATGATGGAGATAAGCTGTTTGCGTTGTCTTTTTGAAATAGCCCGCCTTGATAACATTGTTGAATGCATGTACGAGAAATACAGCAAAGTAAACTTTAGCCTCAAAAAGGATTGTAGTTATGTGGATTTGTGACAGTTGAGCATAATAACAGTGCACACAGTGCAGCTCTTTTCTGGTAGAGTTGAAGGAGATCAGTTATCTTCTCTCCTCATTCTGCCTCTGACTCATCAGAAAAATAAGGTGGATGAAATAAAAACTCCACACGTTTATTTTCAGCTGAAGCTCGGGAGCTGTTTCTGTGTTGAACTGGATATTGTTTGATGAATGCAGTGAAATGCTTTCCTGGTCTTTGTTGGGTGCTGCTGGTGGTGATCTGGTCTGTGCTGCTGCCTGGTCCCCGTGTCGGTCTTCCCTCCTGTGAGCCTTACTGTGTTAACTTTCTGCGTTTTTGTTTTCATAGGAAATGGACGAATCAGACGAGGGGAGGGACGCGGATGATGTTGAGGTATTTGGACGGGCACCTGCTTGGTGATTATTGGATTTAGATTGTGTCCACTAGGGGGTGCTGTGGGGTTGTGAATGTCTGGGGATTGTTCAGTCGCACATTAGACCTGCTTAGAGATTTGTGTTTGAAAGTTTGCTTTGAGTTGCTTCTTTTCTGCTTATTAATGACTTAAAGCTTTCTTTAAGTGAAGAACTCAACAGGAGTGTTGGTCAGCGCACTGCTTTAAGGCCAACCCCCACTAACACCACCCTGTGTGTGTATATGTGTTGCAAAGTGCTGAACTAAAGTGTTTGGGATCAGATTACCGAGGTGAGAGTCACTCAGTCTTACCAGAAGTTACTGGAAATCACTTTGTTTTCCAACCTGTGTTCGAATGGCAGGGATCTGATGAAGGTTTTTTTTGTGATGTCATTCTGTTATAATTGCCATGTGATGAAGAAGAGATTACAGCTATGTATATTCTTCACCCACTTTGGGCCCCTTAGTCCCAACATGGCCTGCTTTAACCAGCACAGCCTACCTGAGTACTGCTGCTGACCATGTCCATCCCTTTCTGAGTACAGTGGTACTTCAGAGGAAGGTTTCCATCACCTTGTTGGATCTATGACACCCAATTAATGCAGTTCTGAAGTGAAAAGGAGGTCCAGGAAGTTGGACCTGGAGTGAACAGGGATTATATGTTAAACCCCCCTCTTTCAGTCTTTGTAAAATTATTCCTTCTTCATTTCTCCTTCTTATCATTTTTCTAAACCTTATCTGATGATCTGCCTGAAATGTTATATTTAAGTCTTTCCTTTCATTCCTTTCATTGCTCCCTCAGCCTCTTTCTCTCTATATTACTCAGAAATTCCTTTTTGTTTCTCTTCCTTTAATCTTCCCAAAATTTTTTACATATTTCTTTCCTTTTTCCTTCTAATATTATTTCAATCTCATTTTCTTTGTTGCTTCTAGCTTGTGTAATTACTTTTATCTTTCTCTTATTCCATTCCTGTTTCCCTTTTCTCCTTCATTCTTCCCTCGTTATTTATCCTTTCCACCATCCACCCAGCATGCATTTCACACCAATTCCCACTCATATGGATCATTATGAATTTTCCATTAATAAAATCTCCTCCATCTTATTTTTTTCCATTTCGTAACCCCATCTTGAATTCTCCTCATTTCTGTTTCTGTTTTCTTCCATCCATCCTTTTTTGATACCGACTGTTCCTCCGAGAATAACACGAGTGTAATTTGAATGAGACATTAAGCCAAATATGTGCTTTATTTAAAGTTTTAAAATGCTTATTATTGCACATTAATCTTAATTCTGATGCCTCAGATCTTTTTTTATTATTATTATTCCAACTTAAGGCGTCCACGGTGAAGCTTGATATCTTTCCATTCTTCTCAGCCCGCAATCCCATGTCATCCCTCAGAAATCTCCCACTGAAATGATATTTGACCAAAAAAGTGCTGTTGCTCTTTCTTGCCCTCAGATAATCAAACTGATTTGGTTTCCCTGCTCGCTGCCGGGCGATCAGCACTGCACAAATTCGTCTCGGCCAGGTTAGCGCCGCCGCTGATTATTTATCCTGGATTTAACGGAGACAGATTGTGGAAGGTGGAAAATCTCATCCAGGGCAGCCCTTTAATTACAGCCTTACCGTTTATTTTTCTAACACTCAAGGTGTTTTCCTGCAGCGAGAGTGAAGCAGCTGGGCACATATTAAAAAAGAAGTATTGATTATTGAAGGAAGGAAGAAGCTGTGAGTGTATTCGTGGGGAAGTGACGGCCGGGTGCTCGCCAAGCTGACTGATAATATTATCACGATGAAGGAGAAGAGATAAGATAGAAGAGCAGCTCCAGGAAAGTTGAGTCTACAGTGCAACGTGGAAATTAGGAAGATGGAGTAAAGAATAATCTGACTGCAGTGGGAAAACTCAGGAAAGGAAATACTGATAAAGCACAAGATAACAAACAACATGTTCACGCTCACAATGGCAGCTCATAGATCAGTTTACAGTTTATCACTCATGAAATAGTTTTTTGTATGGTAGGAGGGAATGTTGCATCACTTCTATCTTCATCAACACATCAATAGATCAATCTATACTGATACATTAGTCTATACTGATATATCGATACATCAATATATCAATACATCAATACATCAATATATAGCGACATATCGATCAAGTGATCTACTATGAAACATGTCTTCCCTGATACATCAGTCCACATCTGCAGAAACAGACTTAAAAAAACGAACGTGTTGGATGGTTCCACTTGTTTTAAGTTGTTAAACTACTTAAACTCCAAATAGCCGTAAAGTTTTATTCTATCTCCTACTTTAATGTCTGCAAATATAAATTTATTCTCTTGTTCCTTTCTCATTTTGGGAACATTTTAAAGCTAATTGTCCAAAACGTGTTTCAGTTTGTTTCGGTGCAAAGATAAGATTATTTTTTATTCCATATCAAATTGAACTCGAGATAAAAATTAGACTTTAAAATTTGTGTTTTCTATGATTTGGCATGAATGGAAATGATATGTGATATTGAACATGTGATAATGTATGATGGCAGTTTGGGATCTCTGTAAACATAGTTTCTTTCATATATCATGTGATCAAACTTGTGATTTACACCCCTATTATACAGTGGAAAATGTTTAGGTATTAAAATGTCACTGAATCAGACATTTGAATTTCACATTTACAGGGGCCTTTTTAGAAAGACGTGCCAGGCGACCGAATGTTGTGTACATAAACTGCAGATCACCTGTTGATTTAAGTAATCATGACAAAACTATTCAGGTTGAGGCTCTGAGGAGCAAAGATGGGCAAAATCTCCAGTTAAGTCCTTTTAGAGCAATAAGAGGGAATTTGTACTGAATATCTCTCCGTCTAAAGTCAGCCTTCAGAATATAATTAAACCATTTAAGGAATCAGGAGAAATTTCAGAACATAGAAAGCAAGAATGCAAACCTAAGATAGATACCTGTGATTTACAACCCATAAGGAACTGTCAGTCATGAGAAGAGCTCATATAACTACATAAACAAGGGACTATTGTGGAACTAAAGTTTAACTTTAACCTTGTCTAGAGGCAGTTTAGACCACTCTGGGCACCGAGACACCTCAGATGGACCATCATGTGGTAGAAATACATGTGATGAAACAAAGCATTGTTCCAGATCCCTTTTTAAAGTGTGATCTTGAAAAAAGACCATACAGATTTTTTCAGCATAAAGCCCAAGGGTCAGGGTCTGTTAAGGTTTGGGGATGTGTCGATGATCCTAGCAAAGCTCAATCCAGAAAAGTTTGAAAACATTTGCTGCCCTAAAGACCACATCTTAACATCCACCCTGACAAGCCCATGCAAAAACAACATCCTGTAAACATTAGAAAGTCGTGGCTGAGGAAGAGGGGTGTACTGTCCTGACCTTTCCCTCGTACAGAATGTGTGGAGAACTATGGCACAGAAAATGTGATGACAACTCCTTTTTGTTGAGCACATTGAGATTTGTCAACTATGAGACTGGGACTAAATAAAACATCAAATGCATCATTACTGATAGATGCTCTTTCAAATCAACAGGTCAAACTGGATGATTTCACAGCAGTAGCAACTAATCGTTGTCCTGCAAGTAAAGCGCTCCAGTTTTTCTATACTGACTTTTTTTCATGACTGCAGTATTCTTTAGTGTTGTTAATATTGTGGTCCTAAACTGTTCTCCAGACCCAGCCCCTCACTACTCCTAAATGAGGCTAAAGCAAGCTCGACTCGCTGCCCTCAGGACCAGGCCCCTCCAGCTGGTCCAAAAGGACATCATTCCCCTTGACACTGCTACAGAGACAGCTACCAGCAGAGAGACACTGTTATGTAGCCTAACATACATTCTCAACCTTTGTGACTCTACATTTAGTAGTTTAAGTGTTTTTTTCTGTTGGAGAAAAAATTCATTACTTGAAAGCACGTTGTTGGAGATGTTAATCAACTGAAAAACTTTAATGAATGCTCTGCTAGACTGCATCACAATCACATTATGGTTCATTAGCACATTATGGTTCATTAGCACCCTTGTTAAAAGGGAGTTTTTCTCCCCACCGTCGCCTGAAGCAGCTCAGAAGGGGATTGATCGAAGACTCTTTTCGAAGCAGTCTGCTGGTTTCCTTACATAGGCTATTTGTTATCAATTGGCTAGTATATATGTGTATATGAATGTATGACAATCAGATTGGCTTAAACTGATTGTCAGTGAAGCGCCTTGAGATGACTTTGTTATGAATTGGGGCTATACAAATAAAGTTGAATTGAGCTGAATTGAATTGAACTTCTAGATGCTGCACCTATGGACTTTTTCATTTTAAATTATATATTTCTTTAGTTTTCAATACAAAGCAGGTTTTAAATAGAAAATAAAGTAATGTGATGAACCTTAGAAATTAATTCAAGGTTTTTTTTAAATTGTTGTAGCCTATTTCTATTTAGTATCTTAATGGAAATTCACATTGATAATATGCCATGATTGGTGCTACTAATTTAGATTCTTTATTGATTTTTGACCAAATATGATGAGTTTTCATCAGCACATGTGCTTACATCTTTAGTATTTCATATAACGTTATTAATATGACAAAGACCCAAAATCCAAACAGGTTTAGCAGAATAAAAAAATTTGGCTTGACAGTCATAAATTTATCTAAACCTTGTAAGAGCATAATATTTTTATTCGAAACCGTATAAAACAGGTTTAGCTGAAACATGGACACACTCTTCCATCTTTCCATCACTTTCTCTGCATCAGGTGTGACTTAGCTAACATGATGAACCACTACACCACTGTGCAGAGCCATTCTAAATGGTGATATAGTTCCCAGGCTAGTGTTAGCTCATGTGACAGGGAAACGTTAAAGCTCTATCAAGCTAACTTTAGGCTAACATTAGCCTGATAGCCAGTGTTAGACTATAGCATCATTCTGGCAATTTTTAAAATGGAGGAAATTAGATTGTTATGATATATAACCTGTGCTGCACATGCTGCTAATGTTATTAGGCCTACAGCACAGTATATTTACCATAAGTACCAAATATCTGTAAAGTGGATAAACAGTAGCATGTGAGATGTAGAGCACGCCCTGACACTTTGTGCTGTATACATGTTTGTTTTGCTCTCATTCCCTGTGCTCACATATACAGAGCAGTTATACTCAAGTCACCCTGAAGCATGACACTTTAAAGCCCGGCATGCATGGCAACGTGTCTGAACATGCAAGAGGTTCTGATTTTTGGAAAACTTGGAGCAAGTTCCCAATTGCCACATGTGTTTGCAGCTCTCTGATCAAATATTTTTTGTTTTCTTTTTGTAGAAGCTTTGGCTATACAAATAAATTAGGACTGAATTGAGGGGAAAACTTTCCGTTGTTGATGTCAGAGGTCAGAGGAGAATGGACGGACTGGTTGGAGATGATAAAAAGACTATTACTGGAAGATAGACGAAGATGTTTTGTTTCTCCTCAAACATACTTGTTCCCCTGACTTAAAAACAGGACCTATGCCGTGCCTGACTCGCTCACTTCAAGCCAGATCATGGAAATGTTTCTTATTCACATTTCTTCATTGCAGCCTTACAAAAGATCACTTTCAACTACGTTTACATGGAAAAGACCCTATTAACGTAAAGGGGAATGTTCTTTTTGCCTGGTAGTTAAACTGAATGATATCAAGACTTATTTAAACTGTAAAAAATAAAACTGATTAACTTATAATTTTTATTAATTAATAATTAACCTTTGTAATTGATGAAAAATTTATTTTGTGCCACATTCAGCTTACTGTACAATGATTTTTTTCTCCACTCTTGAGCTTTTATTTAGGACTTGATTCATATTAGCAGAAAAAAGTACTTTTTCAGTAACAGGGAAAGTAGTTAAGATGTCAAGAACTGGTCCTCCTTTACATCAAAGTACCTTTTTCCTGTTATTTCTCCTCCATGTGACTGAATTTCTTGGCCAAGAGAATTATTTATTTACTTGTTGAAAGAATGCATTTTGCATATTTAGCTTGAATCGTGCTTATTTCAAAGAATTTCGCAAGACTGATCCAAATCTCCCTAAAACGTTTCTGCACAGCAGAAGCAGTCATTTTTTAGTAGAGGTGTTTTGGCATGAATGTTTACAGACCTACGTTGTGGACTCAAGTGTTAGGGGAAGCCCTCTTGAGAAAACACATGTTCACCTCCACCAGTGTTTGATTTAAAGAAACGTACAACTTCTAACAGAATAAGCTGTGGGTGTGAGCCGTTCCACTTTCACAGCTCTAACCTCTCGCTGTTCTAACCCCACAACGTGCTCCTCGCTGTTCCTGGATCATTCTTGGCAGTGTAAGTGGTGTTCTTCAGACTCTGGAGTTTTAGCAGTTTTCTGTTTGCCCCCCTTGAGCTCCCAGTAAAAATGTTGCGTAAAGGAGCCGGCGAGCTGCAGTCAGCTGCTCCCTGCAGGACCAACAGCTTATCCCTTTACTCAGATGGGCCGCAGCTGTATTGGGTTCCAGCCTTTTTATCCTGGAGTGTGTTTTATCTGGAATACATCCTTCTGTAAAGCTATGGGCATACCTGTCTGCTTGTTTGTACCACCTCCTCCCCACCTTTAGTGCCTTTATCCAGCCCAGCGTGTCTCCCACAGAACTACATGACATAGGCAGGCTGTCACACCCCCCCTCCCCACCTCGCCTGCAGCATTAACCCCTCACCTTAAAGCACTTCATCTCTGTACTCGACGCCCCCAGCCTCTGTTCTGTAATTTTGGAAACAGCGTGACCTATTAAACCGGTCACTTGAGAAGCGGAAGTACATGCAACGTGCTGATTTCCTGTAATTCTGCCAGCTCAATCTTGTGGTGACATCAAGTTATGTTAAAGAGTCACAGAAACAGGGAGGGAAAGCTGCAGTCGTGTGTGTTACTGCTAAGAGTTAAGCATGAACAGGTGGGAGGAAATAACATGGAGGACACGCTGCGCACTAAGCTGTGTGTAGAGTTTTGTCGCAAGGTCACCGAGTTGCACAGCATGGGCCTGGTACTGTGATTGAAGCCAGGGTCTGTTCCTTGCTGTCACATGTTTGGATACAAAAGGAGAGTCTTATACCCCCTTCATGCACACGCACACACACAGACACACACACCCACACACACACACACCAACATTTACCACCTCCCTCCCCTGACTGTCCCTTCGGCTCTGTCAGATAGCTGCTCTCAGTCACTCCAATCAAAGATGTGCTCCCTATCAGAGCAACCAATGAGGAGCAGCAGCGAGGGTAAAGTGGCCGTGTCGTTCTCTCGCCTGTACAGCGTAACACCTCCGAGCTGATTGTTGTACTAGGTGTCGGTGACAGTGTGTGAAACTTGTGGCCTCATGTGTTGTGTGCAATGTGCAGCAGTTGGCAGTCGGCCTGCAGACCCCCAGCAGGGCTGAAGCACCACCGACTCCTCCGTTTCCCTCCATAGGATACGATGAAGCCCCTGATCATGTTTTCATATAAGAATGTTATTCCTGCTTGTTGGACCATTAAGGGAACCGTGCTCAGAGTATAAAATCTTGTGATTTGTAGACCTAAATTTTTTATGTTTGATTATTGACATACATCTACGGCAGTGAGCAAAAGCTACCCTTTATTTCTTTTCATTTCTATTATTTTATTGGTGAAATGTTTGTCAATATAAATGGGAACACAGTATTTTGTATGGGCTCAACACTTTTTAAGTTGTCCACTGGAACAGTTCTCAAGGATCCTTGAAAGACTTCCCTTTAAGTTCTTCTTTGGATGCTTCTGCTTTTCTTCTAGATGATCCCACTGCTTCAATAATGTTGAGGTCGGGTTCTGGGAAGGATCCTTCCCTCTATCAAACATATTTCCACTGATCTTCAGTCCGGTTCTTGTGTCATGCGACATACCTTTCTCCCTGTTTCCCTTCCTTGTTAGTAGCGTCTTGACAGCCATGTTTCCATGGTGACGCTTTCTGATGAGACAAAAGTAGAAAGATCAAATGAAGGTTCAGATGCATCTCTCAGGTCCTGGTTCAGGTCTTTGCTGGATTTGTTGTAATTTCCCAAAGAGATCACTTCTCAGGCCTGACTTTCATTTGTCCAGTTTCCTCAAAGTTTAAGGTCAAACAGCACATATACTGAGATATGCCATGTTTGTAGTTGGTAGCTGTGGAATCCCCATTTTCCTGCAGAAATACTGTTTCAGATCAAACAAAAGTTGGACAAAGTCGCATCTGTTACAGGCTACTAGTCAGAAAGTGCCTCAAGATACAAGTTAAAAATTGTTCTTTTCTCGTGTTTGTCGAGCTTAGAGTTATTTTTATGCCCGAATGATTCATAGGTCAGTGTTAAACACCTTATCAAAGTTGAGTCAAGGACTGGACTGAAAATAAGTGGAAAAGGAGCCAATGTCCAAAGAAAAACATTGAAAGAACTTGAGATCACAAGTCTCACTGCTTAGAAGTTAAATATTAAGAAATAAAGGGTGGCTGAAGACTTTTGCACATCACTGGAATTATAAGAGAAAGAATTAGTTGACTTTTGGGCAACAACAAGTTCAAATAAATAATACATGTAATTGTCAGACACTTTTTCATTTTCCGTAATGACAGTCAGCTCAGAGCCTGGGGGATGGTACCTCCTCGCCTGGCTGCAGAGCTGAACTTGGGTCATATTTTGGCCTACAAGGTTAGCAGAAATAAGGCCTGTAAGGGAAACAAGTGGTAATGTTAGACTGACTCTGTGGGTCAGGTTAACTCGGGGTACTTTGTGTAGTTGTGCAGGCTTCGATACTCCCCATATTGTTCTCCAACTTTTTGGAAGCAGTTCGGCTGACATTCATGTTAATATTACTGTTAATTATTGTTTTGCTTGAGTTGGCAGGAAGCATCCATGCTTGTAAACCCCTCAGGTTCATGTTTTTGTCTTCAGAAGATGGTTGTATGGTTGAAATTGTATCCCAGAGCAGTCCTGGCGATCTTCCAAATGTGGTCCAGCTGATCCAGATGAATCCCATATCAGGTGTTAACAAGCTGATTTCTTTTCCCTGACGCTGCCATCCATCTTTCCTGTCCTTCTGCTCACAGTAAACCATGGCAAGTTCCCTAAACCGGAGGACTCCTATGCATTTGAGGAGGACAGCAGCAGTGAGAGCCTGTCTCCAGAGCAGAACCTCAGTGATGAGTCCCAGGGCTCGGCCTGCCCTTCGTCTGAGGCGGTGGGAAGCACGGCCTCCTCCTCCTCCTCACCTGCTCTCACTAGCCCACGACAGGTAAACATAAAACATTTAAAATTCTCACCTCTTCATTTCCTGTCCACTGCTTTGTCTCTGCTGCCCTCCAGTGGCAGCAGAGGGAACTGCACCACTTCCTCCGTACTGCACTGACCGTTAAGCTGAATGGCACTCGGCAGATGTCGCATTCCTACACACTGTCTCTACATCCCACTGCTTACCTTTCACTCATAAGATCTCATTCCAACGGCTGCCATCGGCAGCGGTCGCTCCAATCAAACTCACAACACAACACAGCTGTCATCGTCTCCTAGAAGCAGACCCAGATATCACAATGTCATGTCTCTCAGAGAGCATTATTTCTAAATGCTTCTGTTGAGAAAATATAATACAAGAACAATGTTCGAGGTTAATATTTAATTTTGAGCTATGCATGAAGTTCTTCCATCTGCTTAAAGGGTTATTATAATTTTGAGGGGTGGTATAAGCAATCTAACTGGTTTTTAAAAATAAATTCTGACCCAGCTCCATAAAATCTTATTTTTTTAAATCTAAATATGAAAAAAAACTGAATTACTGTAAAACTGCAAAAATGTTCTGACTTTTTGAATCAAGATTTTACTTTTAATGTCCATCTGAGCGTCTGAACAGCTGGAGGAATAAAGTATACACACCTTGCTTGTACCAGGTTGGACCCCTTTTTCCACCATGGCCTGTGGAGGCCATTGGAGTCCAATGAACCTGTTGGGCGTGTTGTGTGTTCAAAGATGATATTCTGCATACCTTGGTTGGAACCAGTGCTGATTGGTCTTCCTGTTGCCTTTTTTATCATCTCCAACCAGTCTGCCCATTCTCCTCTGACCTCTGACATCAGCAACGGGATGTTTTCTCTTCAATTCAATCCAACCGTATTTGTATAGCGCCAGTTCATAACAATGTCATCTCAAGGCGCTTCACAGACAATCAGTTCAGGCCAATCTGATTGTCATACATTCATATATACAAGCAAATTCATAACAAATAGCCTATATAAGGAAACCAACAGACTGCATCTGAGTCTTTGATCAATCCACTTCTGCTTCGGGCGACGGTGGGGAGAAAAACTCCCTTTTAACAGGAAGGTAAAACGCCCAGCAGAACCCGGCTCAGGGAGGGCGGCCATCTGCCTCGACCGGTTGGGGGTGAAACGACAGAAAGGGTGACCATAAACGGAAGACAGAAAGGGAGAGCCGAAGGAGAGGATGGAAAGAGAGTGTAGAAGAGAGGAGTCTCATGTGTTAAAAGCCCAGTGCATCATAGGATGTCCCCCAGCAGCCTAAGCCTTCTTCAGACCATTCTCTGTAAAATCCTAGCAGATACTCAGACCAACAATCATACCACCTCTTTTTTACTCGTTCTGATGCTCAGATTGAACTTCATCGAGTTGCTTCATCATGCCTACATGACTACAGGGTTTGAGTTGCTTCAACGTGATTGGATGATTGAATATTTATGTTTACAAATAGTTGAACACATATTATTCTACCTCATTAAAACTTTAAAGTAATGAGTAACAGCATCCTAACACATTACCGAACCAGCTGTATGGGTTGATCATCTGCAGCAGAGAAGAAGCTAAAAATGCTTCATCTATGTTGAGAGCTGACATCTTCATAAAAGCTGCAGCTTGTGGTATTCTCTTAACAGATCTTTGTGATTATTTGGACAGGGTGGTGCAAACAGAGACCCCCCTGATCAAAGCCAGGAAGAAGGTGCCAACAACAATCAGGCTACACCCCCAATACCCGTTCCTGCTATTGTCAAGGTGAGCCCATTCACCAACTTCTGTCCAACTTTTGACTTTTAATTCATTCATTTAGTCTCAGTCCATCACATCTTCCTCTTCCTGAACAGTCCAAGACTTCGGACAAGAACCGCCACAAGAAGCCCAAAGATGTGAAGCCCAAAGTGAAGAAGCTCAAGTACCACCAGTACATTCCTCCGGACCAGAAGGTAGAGAAGTCTCCCCCGCCCATGGACTCAGCCTATGCCCGACTCCTCCAGCAGCAGCAGCTCTTCCTGCAGCTGCAGATCCTCAGCCAGCAGAAACATGCGCACACGCATTCACAACGGCCACAACCGCAGCACGCACACACCCAGCAGACGCCCCCCCAGAGCCAGCAGAGGCAGCCCACCTTCAGCTACCAGCCTCACCCCCAGACCCAGAAGTAAGTCCTTTACTTTCTCATGTTGTCTCATGCAGAAGGTGAAGAATTCCTTTAAGCTTGGACACCAAGTTGGAAGTTGGAAGCAGCATGAAAGTAATTGACTTCTTCTCCGCTCTCAGTGATTAATCTATGTGAATCTTCCTTTTTCCAGAGTGGTGAGTGAACAGTTATCAGCTTGTAGCTCCAGCGGTCCATCCAGCGCAGCCAACAGTAACTCGTCCTCTCCGGTCAAGAACACGTTTCCCAACCAGAGCAACATCTCATCGGTCAAACCCGCGCCCCTGCCTGCCAATCTGGATGACCTCAAAGTAGGTGTGAAGGTCAAAAGTGTAGACAATCTTTTTGCTTCACAAATAACTTCAACTGAAGTTATTTTTTCAGGTTTCAGAGCTCAGGCAGCATCTGCGTATTCGCGGTATGCCTGTCTCAGGAACCAAGACTGCCCTCATTGAGCGACTCCGACCCTTCAGGGACTCCAACTCGGACACCTCGCCCACGGGATCTTCTGACATCACCACCTTGACCTTCCCTGTCACACCAACAGGGTCCCTATCTTCCTATCAGTCCCCGTCGTCCTCCAGCACCTTGTCACAAGGAGGGTATTACCCCTACCCCAGCACCTCCTCCAGCCCGCCTATCTCCCCCGCCTCCTCAGATCTGTCTCTCAGCGGCTCGCTCCCCGACAGCTTCAGCGATGTGCCCATGTCCTCGCCAACGCATTTCGCCCTGCAGCCGTCACCGGCTCAGCTCTGCATGGAGGACGGCCAGGGGGGAGGGGGAGGAGGCGGCAAGCTGAGTGAGGGGAGTCAGAGGTCAGGGGAGGGTGGAGGTGCGGATGGGATGGATGCTGAAAAAGATAAGATGCTGGTGGAGAAGCAGAAAGTGATTGAGGAGCTGACATGGAAGCTGCACCAGGAGCAGAGACAGGTGAGTCAGGGGTGTCCAACTCATTTCTGTTCAAGGGGCAAATAACACTAACATTGAACACTTTTGTGTTTTATGTGTAAATGTTTCCAGTGTATATTGAAAATAATTTTGAAACTTTTTTTTTTTAAAAAGAACTGATAAATTATAATCATTCAACTGTGATCTGTGAGGGGTAAAGAACACCACTCTACTTAATTTGGTTAGAAACGTGTAGTAATAGAGTTAATCAGGAGATATAAAGTATGTTAAATGGGATTTCTTTTTTTTCTGGAATGTTCTTATATTTCTGGCACTTTTGGACAGCGTAGGAACATTATTGTTGTTCCTTAGAAGTAAACATAAAAGGAGGGTTAATGTGCAAACATTTACATATCTGTGTGTGAAGTAATCTTGAATTGTTTTATATATAAAAACCAAAAAGTTACTGGCGGGCCGGTTTTTTTTCCCCCAATCCTCATGTTTGACAGTCCTGATTTATAGCATATAAAACCGGTTGTAACTGGATAGATTTACCTCTTGGGTTGTGGTTGTTAGGTTGAAGAGCTGAAATTGCAACTCCACAAGAGGAAACGCTGTTATGGAGCCACACAGGACAACGCTCCTCCGTCTCACCCCTCCATGCTCCACCAGCAGCCGTCTCCAACCATCATGGGACAGCATTTTTTCGGGGTGACAATCAAGCAGGAGCCCATGTCTTTGTCCTCTAGCTGCCCTCTGTCTTCTCTCAAACAGCTGAAAAGTCCTCCTGGCAGCTGCATGGAGGACATGGGACACGTCAACAACCCCATCCCAAACATGGGGGGCCCTGGTGGGCCGCAGTGTATGGACACAGGCCCTTCCTCTGGCAGCCCCTCCACCATGTCTGCCTTCCTCAGTCCACAGTGCTCCCCACAAGATTCCCCCATTGGAAAACCTTCAACCAGCTCCCAGCCTTCGTCTCCTCATAACCCCTATCTGCTGTCCCCCCCACTGGGAAGAGACGGCTGTGGTCACCAAGGCAACAGCAGAGCCCGCAACATCCAGGTATGATATTTATTATCTCAGTTTAGGTGGCTCGGAAGCTAATTTTTGTTTAATTTTTGCTAGGATTTGTTATGAGCATCCATGCTTTGGAAAATATCTAAAGGTCTGTAGCACATTCACAAAACTGGACAAGGTGTTGGTGTTTACCCAGGTGGATGAGAGGGTAGCCTCGCTCTGCCTTTGTGTGGGGGGATGGGTCCTGACTGTTGTTTGTGCCTATGCACTGAATAGCAGTTCAGAGTACCCACCCTTTTGATGGGATTGCCTGAGAGCGCTCCTCCTGACAACTCATTCTGCTTGGGCTCATGTGGGCAGAGACAGTGAGGCCTAATTAACGTAAAGTTGTCGGTGTCTGTTGTGGCAGTAATCCCCTAATTCATTGGTGGATACTAGCAGTGAGGGATGCTGTCAAAATGTAGAAGGGGTCCAATTGAGCATTCTTCGCCTGTGGGACTCTGGAGGCAGCTGACAAGTATCAGCAGGCTAAGCAGTGAGTAGCTTCGAAAGTCACTGAGGCAAAAATTCAGGCGTGGGAAAAGTTCAGAGAGACCATGGACAATGACTTCCAGATGGCTTTGAGGAGGTTCTGGTCCACCATTCGGCGGCTCAGCAGGGGTAAGCAGTGCTCCGTCAACACTGCGTGCAGTGGAGATGGGAGGCTGCTGACCTTGACTTGGGATGTATTGGGTCGGTGGAAGGAATAATTCGAAGACTTCCTCAGCTCTCTTTGTTGACATGTTTCTACAGCTTTGCATAGACATTGAGGACAGTATCCCGGGACTGGCAGACAGGGGTAATCTTCTCTTCAAAAAGGGGGACCGGAGGGTTTGCTCTAACTACAGGGGATCACACGCTTCATCCTCCTTGGTAAGGTCTATTCAGGCATCCTGGAGAGGAGGGTCCGTTGAAAGGTTGAAGAGCAGTGTGGTTTTCGTCCTGGTTGTGGAACATTGGACCAGCTCTAGACCCTCTCCAGAGTCTTAGGGGTGGCATGGGAGTTCACCTAACTGGTCTACATGTGCTTTGTGGACTTGGAGAGGGCATTAGACTGTGTCCCGGGGGACTCCTGTAGGGGGTGTTCCGGGAGTACAACACAAGGTTGCCCTTTGTCGCCGATTCTGTTCATAACATTTATGGACAGATTTTCAATGCACTGCCAAGGTGTTGAGGGAATGCGGTTTGGGGGGTTAGGGTTAGGGATCTTATGTAATGCTTGGATGTGCCCCCACAGATGCAGCAGAGGAGCAGCCAGCAGGTGAACTGCTCTTATCCTCTAGACCAAAGAAGCCTCCAGGCAGTGTTTCCTGGCTCGGCTGATTGTGGCCTCCACCACAATGGCTCCACCAAGGCCGAGAGCCAAAATAGGCAACCTAAGGTAAGCATGACATCACATTATAACTGAACCATCCCACATCCATGTAACTCTTTTCCTCTTTCCCATTCATCTTTGACCTGTCTGTGAGTATCATTGTCTTTACGTTAATCAGGTTCATTATCTGTTTTCCTCACACTCCTTCACATGTAGAAACATTTCCTTCACAACACAACGCCAACCCATCTTTTTCGTTCAGTATCATTAAAACATTTCTCTTTTTTCTAATTTGGTGAGCTCCCCTACAAAATCCTAATGTCACTTTTCACTTATTTCTCATATAGATTTCAGTTTTGCCGTCTCCTCGGCATGTTGGCCAAAAGTGCCAGGCCTCTCCCCCCGCCTTCAGTAGCTCAGATTCAGATGCATCTGACTTAAGACAGCCCCCATGCTATGAGGATGCAGTGAAGCAGGTAAACTCAAATTCTAATGGAGATGGCTGGCTAGGGATTTCCTTTGACCTTGTGGCGTACCTCTAATTCCAGTTTCTTTATGTCTTCTCCTGTGTTTTGTCCCCTGGAAGTCCATCACCTGTGTCGCATCTCCTTTTTTACATTCATCACTTTGTTCACTGCATGAATTTAAAGAATTTTTATAGTTCTTGCTGTTGTATAAAAACTATTTAACTTATTGTTCTCTTTTATATATATGTGAAGTAACATTTAGCCTCTTGTCATACAGTAGCTTAATTCTAAAAGCAAAATTACCATGAGTCCATCCTGCTGCCTTACTTCAATTACTACCTTAAAGCTTTTTTTTTCTTTTTTTTCTTTGTATTCTTTAAGAGGTGCTCATAAGCAGAATCTTGCCTGCAGCACACAGTTTTTAGATAACTTTCAGTTTGGAAAATCAGGAAAGAGAACCATCTCTATTCGGATTAAAATTGTGTCTATTTTTGCCAAATCAATACAAAAAAATAATAATAAAAATAAAATAATAATATCTCTGCAAAAACAAGGTATATTTGAATACTTTGGAGTCATAGCAAACCTGGAATATTTGTGATATCTATGGAAATAAACATATCAGTGAATGCATTACTGGTGAAGATGGATAAAAATGGCACGTTGCACAAATAAAATAGTCTCTGGCTTGCCGCAACTACTTTCAGGATGAAAAATATCCCTGTAGCTCCAAACCTGCATCAGATCGTAGGACAATATGTGGACATTTCACTAAAGACAGCTCAAGAGAATTTTCCAAAATGTCCAGTTTGACCTTGTCAATATCATCGTCATTGGCCTTTTCCCAAATTTTACAACATAGTCAAGATGGCATCATTAACCTCTGCATGTTGCTTTCAGTGACTGTATAAGAAAATAAAAATGAACCTTCCACCACGTAACCAGTAGGTTTCTAAAGAGGTGAACTGAGGCTTTTTGGGTGGTTCCCACCGTCACCATCTTGCGTCTCATCACTTGCTGAGATGGGGTGGCCCTGAGAGGGGGCTGTTGTGTATGGGAAGGGATGATTGGCACTCATCAATCTCTGAGCTGCCTGTACAGTGGTGGAAATGCATTTGGGGAATATCTAATCCCATCCAGTTCATTATCTCTAAGCACACTTAAAACAACACCATTGTACCAAAGCGCTGTAAAATATAAGCAAGAGATTAAATAGAATGCATACAAAAGAATAAAACAACAATAAAACACTAAATACATGTTCAAAATAGTTAATTAAGAATCAATCTTATGTCTTATCATGCAATTTCCTCAGTACAGTCACAGCAAAAATACTAAATAAAACCAGTCATTAATTTTTTTTAATTTGAAAATATTTGTGATTGTGTACATTTCTAAGGGTGTCCAAAAACATTTTTCCACAACTGTAGCTACAAGCTAATGAAGCTAAACTGGAGGGAACTGCAATTGTTGCACTTCCACATGGGCCTATCAATTCTCCACCAGAGGTTGCTGCTTAGCATCTTCCCACAAACTTCTTTTTTCTACTGGAGATGGTCTGTTCAACTGTCTCAACCTTATAAAAGCGTTGAAAACACTGTTTCAGTACGTTGTTTCGGCATGCTAAAAGTCACATCACTCCCTGTGGTTTTTAGTGGTACTGCAACGTTTGCTACTAGGGTACATGTCCACAAGCTCTCTGAAACTGGACTGAAATACCCCTTTAAAAGATGATCAGCCTAGTTCATAAAGGAGGCTTTAAGTCTTAATAGTCTATTGGACGGTTTATACAACTGTATTAGAATTATTGCATGTTGCTGAAATAAATTTTATTAGTTAAAACACTGATCATTTATCTGCATTATTATTACAGCAACTGACCCGCAGCCAGCAAATGGATGAACTTTTGGATGTGCTCATAGAGAGTGGAGGTAAGGTCTCAATCCTTCCGTAAAATCTCCTTCCAGGACATAAAACTAACCCTACACACACCTCTAAGTTATTATCAGGAAAAAGTGTGCTGATCAAAAACATGTCAGTCAGAGGCTTTTATAGAAACCACAGAATATAACAGTAGTTTGCTCTGATTTAGCCCAATTGTATGATGCAAGTAGTACACAAACTACTTTAAAGCCTATTTTCTGGGAAAAGATGCCAGAAAACTGGTCAATTTATTCTATTTATTCACTTTTTACGATATGTGACATTTTATTTTATATTTTTATGTGACTCCTGGATAAGCTCCTGAACATTCAAGCAGGGTTCGCATACTATGTAGCAACAGTATTATAAAGATGCACATTTCAAGCTTATTTGTGAGCATTAAACATGATAATCCATTTCTTTAAAGCCTGAATCTGGTTTATAAAAGCCACAGGGTACTATATTGTCTGTGTAGTATGTAGTAGGGCTTCTGAAAACACCCAGTCTAACCACATTGTTAGAATCCGGTTCCAGTGCCCGCTGTGACCCTCCCTCCTCTCCTCTTTCTCTTCAAGAGATGCCAGCTAACGCCAGAGAAGAGAGGGAGAGGTCCTCTGTAACCAAAGTTGTGCCTCACATTACTGTGTCCCCAGGGTGTCCCGGCCTCCTCATCCCGAGGTTCCACCGACACTACGAGCACCCGTCCCCCAACCACCTCCTTTACGACCACGCCGCCAATCACATCACCGAGAGCCACCTGCAGACTCTGCTGGGCAGCCCCATCGGCCGGGGAGGGGAGGTGACCCCTCTTGAAATGGCTGCCGAGGACCGGGGCCAGGAAGAGGGCGGGAACAGAGACGCTGAAGGGTTCAGCAGCCCTCAGGACCGCCGCTGCCACCCTCACCATCCCCATCAGGACAAACATCTGCCCAACAGGGATCTAATGGACACCCCTCTGTCGCCCACCAGCGGCAAGGCATCCGCCGTCCCCGAGGTGCAGGGGATGGTCAGCATGACCTTCAGCGAGACGCCATGGGAGACGATGGAGTGGCTGGACCTGACACCGCCCAGCTCCGCCTCCGCCTTCAGCGTCGCTCAGCCCAGCGTGCCCAGCATCTTTAACACAGAGTTCCTGGATTTAACAGGCATTAACTTGAACTCTGCCATGGACCTTCATCTGGAGCACTGGTGAAAACACTGGTTACTGGTACCAGTAACCAAAACACCAAAGAACCGCTTGATTTTACCAGCTGCAGCCCAAGTGTGAAGATCGTGCCTTTGCTGTAATACAGTGGAACGTTACATGAAGTAGACTTACGACAGAACTGTGTTTGACTCCTCCGCCGTGCTGAAACAACGCTCGTTTTGTTGTAGCCAGAATGCGAAAGCCTGGTGCTCTCCGACAACCATGCACACAAAGGATTTTCCATATGGACCCGAGTACTTTATGCAAACATGTTATGCAGTATCAGTGTTATACCACCTAGACTTGAAAGTCATTTTGGCAATCATTGTATACTTTAAGTCTTTGTTTGTGTTACTGGAAAAAAAAGAAAAATGAAGCAAAGCAAAACCCTGAGAGGAATTATATGTTGAGTTGGATCGCTTATTAACAACCATGTTGTAAATAACTATGTACTGACAGTGACAAGCTGACATCCAGATACATTGTCAGTGTTACGGGAGAGGACACACACCAAAAGTCAAGCATTTTGTGTAATCAGTTCATCATTTGAAATACATATGATTTAAAAAAGAAAAAAAAACTTACAGTACACCTTTAGCTTCATGCACACGTTATCACAGTCTGCTTGAGCCTAGAATATGTGTGTAGAAATGGTTGTGATACTATACCTTAGAAAGAACTTTTTTTTATACGTGTTTATTTTCACTATTTGGCATATTTATCCTCAGAAAGACGTGGAGAAAGAGTGGTGTCCGAAAATCTTTGGTCTTATCGGTTTCATCAGCAGACAAACTGTGCCTTCATTACAAAGGCTTTTTACACGACTTTATACTTGTATATCATTGTCCCTTTTATCATTTTGGTGTGAAATTAATATTCCTTGAAAGGTATTGACAATTAATAATCGAGAT
>JAVQJG010135989.1:0-15017 GCA_036024015.1 Craterocephalus amniculus | reverse complement strand
TCAGTTGATTTGTAATGAATACACAATGTATGACATTTCATGTTTTTTAATTGCATTACAGGAAATAAAGAACTTTATCACAATATTCTAATTTTCTGAGACAGACCTGTATATGTACTTATACCCACCCTACTCACAAAAAGTTTGCTATAATATATTTGCCTTGTGTATGATGTCCAAATGAAACTTAAATGCACTATAACCTTTATTTATTAAATTCATAACACTGTGTATATGCTTTTAAATGGGCACATAAAACTGTTCAGTGTTTATGTACTTATCATACAACATGCAGCTCACAATAAGGTGAAGGAACACCTGAACAATGAAACACCTGACTACTGACATTCACGAATCCAACATATGATGAATTTTTGAGATGTGATTTCTTATTTTGTTGTACACTCAGATGTTGTCAGCTTTTCTTACTACAGATTATATGAAATGTCGGAATTATTTCAGCAGTATTCTAGTTACATGTCTTACATTCATAATGCAAGGGTAGAGCATACATTTTATGAGTTTGTAAATCTCACCTGAAAGCTGAATATCTTTCACTTTGTGAGTGTTATATATTCAAAAACATATATATATTAAAAAAACCTTTATAAATGTGTCTTTTCTTTTTACACGATATTTATTTTTTATGAAATACATATGTAGGCTGTTTGAAAGCTCATATAGATTGTAAACAGATCAATGATGGTGATTTGTTCATTTCTTAAAGTTGTAGTCGCCCTTGTACAAGTAGACTAGTGTTGGGATTTCCGAGCTTCCATGAATGCACCACAGGTGCAAAACTGCGTATCACTGTAAGTTTCATTTTCTATTCCTCTCAACCGTTGGACGATTTGAGTTGCCTTCCCCTGCATTATTTGGAGAACTTAGTTGATAAAATACCTCAGTCTGCTCCAGAAAATCAGATCAAAATCAGATCAAAACTATCTTGCAGAACTGGCAGTGTAAAATATCCAGTCTGTTTGTTTCTGCTCACTGCAGACAGATCAGCTGCAGCCGACACACAGCTCGGTACGAGGGAAGGGAATTTTAAGAGTTTATGCCTACTTCGGAGGATTTAATTTGAGGGGGCAAGATCTTTGTTTGGGGGGGCATTGCCCCCTCTTGCCCCTGCCTAAATCCGGCCTCGATAAGGAACCGTATTTATCCAGGTACTACTCCAGCTGGAGGATCTTCTTTACATCCTTCAAATGAATCCTTCATCGGGTCTCTCTTTCTTTATCTCTCTTTTTAAATGTAAATTAAGCCCCTTGTTTTCTGCTACGATGATATTTTAATGTCTCTGAGAATGCCTTCACTACTCGTTGATGTCAGAACAGTGATTCTAAACCTGGGGGTAACGAACATCCATGTATGTTATAACGGGCGTCGTGGGAGTTAGAAAACGTGCAGCTGAAATGTAAGTGTGGCTGTTAAGTGCAAAAACAACTCCGCTAGGTCAGTGCGGCTGATTTCAGCTGATTCTAACAGATTTCAGGTGATTCTAACTGATTTCAGCTGATTCCAGCTCCTCCCTGGATTCCTTCGCTGTTCCCCGACTATTGATCCAGAGTTTGTACTAAATAGTGCAGATTGTAATGAACCATGAGATCAACACTGCTGATGCATTCTTCTCCTTAAATGACTCAGGAAGACATTTATTAAAGTGAAGGGCAGAAAATCAATCCTAACCAGACTGCAACCACATTAATGCCTCACACACACACGTTTGCTGCTGCTGTGTGTGTGTGTGTGTGTGTGTGTGTGTGTGTGTGTGTGTGTGTGTGTGTGTGTGTGTGCTGACTGCATATATAATATAGACTGATCTGGATGCTGGGTATCATTTACTGATGGAGTCAAAGGCAAGAACAGAGAGGAAGATTTTATTCAGATAAGAAGAAACATCATTTTCTACCACATAGTCTGAAGGAAGCTCCTCCAGCGCCACATCCATCCTGGTAAACAGAACTATCCCAGAGGAGTACTGACCCTCGGACTACTGGTGACATCATAATCTGTAGTCATCGCTATGGCAACTCATTTTGTTCTTTATTAGCTGATTAAGTGGGAGCATGTAGATTTTAAACAGATGAGTCCCCAGGATGGAACCTTGGGGAACTCCACATGTATTTCCTGCCTGCTGATGTGACAATGAGGGTCCTGTCATTATGCCTCCAACTGATCATGCACCCTTGCTGCTTGGCCACAGGGATATCCCTTTGGCTGATTGGTCAGTGCACACGACTTTCACCCAGAAGGTTGTGGGATCATTTCCTGCCCCGGCCCTCCTTTGTCCTGCCACACTCAGATGTGAATTTACTTCCTGTTCTCTAAGTATGTTTAAAACCAGTTTAGTCCAGCTCCAGAGAGACCCACCCAGGTCTGTAGTCTGATCTATGATGGTCAGCTGTACCAGATGCAGCACTGAGGTTGAGTAAAACTGAGACAGACATTTTTCCACCGTCTGTATTCAAACATATCTGCTTAATGACTGATCAGAGCATCTCAGTGCTGTGGCTCTGTCTGAAACCTGACTGGAAGACATCATAGCAGCTGTTTTGGGTTAAAAAGTCATTTAGCTGATAAAAAAACTGTTTTTCAATCATCTCCTTTATGTTCTCTTTCTTTTCCTTTCTCCCTCTGATTATGTCTTCCTAGCTAAATTAGCCAGAGTGTACTTTCAACCGGCCAGTGTGTTGATATCCAGTTGATGGCGTGTGACGTGGTGCAGTCAGCCGTAACGCAGCTGTAAGGTGATGCTGCGGGACGGAAAACAAGCAGTTTCTCAGGCTGAGGGGGAGAAGCAGAGCTGCAAAGTGAGAAAAAGACTTGTTTTAAAATATATAACCCATCAATTTGCCTCATTATTGGTCTGTTACATTTCTAAACACATGAGGGTCCATTTACACCAGCCCAGAAACTCAGACTCATTCAGGTCTGATGTGGATCTAAACAATGAGTCAGCAGAAAGGAGGATGAAGCAGCAGCTCCTTCCACCTGCACACTTCTACACAGAAAGTTCTCCTTCATGATTATGTGCTGCTGTGTTCCCAAACATGTCCACACACACTTTGCACTTTGTTTTTCTTTTTTAAAAGACCTTGAAAGCATCAAGCAGTGCTGTTTCCCAGGATGTCCAGATCCGTTTTCACACGGCCGACAAACGGCCCCGATCTGAGGTGAATCCCACTTAGATCAGCACCCATTCATCTCTATCTGTAAACACTCTGAGACATGATTTGTAAGGGTTGTGAACACATCGCAGTCTGATATCTGCAGCAGTCACTGGGGAGTGGGGGAGGAAGGGGGGCTGCTGAGTGAGGAACTACAGCCAGTGAGAGTGGAGGAGATAATGGGCAAACTAGCTAGAAACAACAAACAGAATGCAACAGAAGAAGAAGAAACAAGGCAAACTGGAGAATTTCTAGGATGCAACATGGCAGCTGGAAATGCTTGATGAAGCTCAGATTAAATCTTTATGTGTATAGGGGTGTAACGGTACGCTAGAGTCACAGTTCAGTTAATTTCCAGTACATTAAGCGAACAAAGTGCAGAAACTACTTAGCTCAGGTCTAAACAGGAAATGTAGAAAAGTCTCAAATAAAAAACTTCTTACATAAATTAATATATGGCATAGAGAAAAGTCAAGGCTGACTCAGAAAGCTGAGGGGTGGTCTTTTTTTGTTATTGCAGCCTCAGGATGACCTGCTTTACTCGTACAGAGAGCTCACTTGACCGATTGATTTGGGTTCACAGCAACATTAACACATGCAGGTGCCACATCTGGAATAAATTTCACAACATTTAGGTTAGTGGGTGAGAAGAAACACGGAGCAGCCCACCACTGCTTTCAGCATGAATGAAATAACTCCAGCCTGGCTGCGTCTTCAGAGCGCCGTGGAAAGCTGGAACAGTGCTTTCACCCAGCACTTTTGTGTTGTTGCAGAAAACGCGCTGCACAGCTGTAAAAGCTGGAAGTCAGGCTGTAGGAAGGATAGTTCCACATGCTGACTTCATGTGTGTGGTCAGGTGAGACTAATATCTGCTGACTGATGGTGGCGATGACAGGAAAGGTCCAGGAGCAGCTATCAATAACTGAACTGTAAACAGAGATAAAGAGGGGGGGGTGCTGAAAGAGTATGTGTGTTCCTGGGTAAATATGTGCATTGATTAATTGACTGATTATCATGTTACAAGTGTCAGGTTGCCGTGGCGACATACTTCAGCTGTTGAGGATGTAAGGAACAGATGATGATGATGGGGGCTATTAGCAGATCTGTGGTGACTGTGTTAATCCTACATCAGGTTGTTAATAGGACACTTATTTTACACATTAAATACCACAAAGTCATGATATCTTCTTATTTTACTATATAAAGTGTTTTATTAATTAAGATGAATGATCTTTGATGAGCAGTTGCTGATCAGGATGGTGGACTCTTTAAACCAATTATTACATTTAATTAATAACTTTCAAACATGCAAGTTGATGGAGAGGAATTAATCTCAACTGATATATGAAAAGAAAGCAGTCAAAATATTTTAATAAATATTTGTACAATCACGACAATAATGTATAAGCTCAGTCAGTAATAACGCTCGAGCCTGTCAGTACTAACACACGAGAACGTCATTGAAAACACACGAGCATCATTAGTAACATATAAGCCACGTTGGTAAAAACATACAATGTTTGTTATTACTAGAAAGATTGGTATGCTGTTACTAACATTCAAGCCTTGTTAGTAATAACATAAAAAACACATAAAAAATTAATCTGCTGGTGTCAGAAAAATGATAATATGTCATTATCCTAATTCAGCAGTGTATTTTGTGACATATACCCATGAATATCACCTCTGTGTAGGGACAAAAGAGAACACCAGACTGCTATGTTAACACCAGACATTTTAAATAGGAAACAGGTCATTCCTTTTCAGTGTGATATCAAAATAGATTTCTGTGATAGAACCACTCATGGAGGATTAGTAAAACAAATTTAGCCAAACTTTGAGCCAACATTTCTATGTACTGTCAGCAGCAAGGTCCTACCTGACCTTCCAGACGTGGCAAAATATAGCCTACTTGCTGTCGGCGTTGAGCCCAGTTCAAGCTGGGAAAGAACTTGTGTGTGGAAACTAATATTATGTAACAGAATAAAAGCAGTGTAAAGAAACCCTACATGTGTACAAGATCAGTGGTGCATTTCCTGATAATTACGTTGCGTTCCTGATTAATCCTGATGGGTTTGTCATGTCCTGAAACAGAGTGGGCTGATAACTATCTCATACCATGGGATAAGCTCCCAGAGGAAATAGTGCAGTCTTTGGAGAGAGGAAAACAACCAAATACACAAATGTGAAGGGAGGTGGTTGGGATTGTGGCACGTGAGATGATACAAAAAAAGTTCTAGCTTCAGTAAAAGATGCTCTACTTGCCAGGAAGATGGTGGCAAAGTATCCAATCTCTCAAGGATGTACAGGAGGGAGATGCCACTAGGCTGAGTTAAAGCAACTGCAGGACAGATTGGAGAATGTGAGGAGATTTACGAACATAGAAATAAGAGAGTAAAAAGCATCCCTCTGAGTCTGACACAGATAAATACCTTTGTGATCAGAGAGTAGCAGTTCATGAAACTTATGGATGTGTCCATGGAATTTAAAATTCCCTCCCTTTGGAGAAACACCAGACTGCAAGCAGGACAATAAACTGAAGCAAATCCAGAGAAGGTCAAAGACATCCACCATATCCTGGAAGTGTGGATGTTTTGGCTGGAAGAATTTGGCATGAAAGTCCACTGCAAAGATCGCACTGGAATCAGGCTCAAAGGAGCTTTCATAGAGATTTCCTAGCACCAAATTAGCACAAAGTAAAATTCAGAAAATTTAGATAAAAATAGTTGGAAGAATGTGGAGGAACTCTGGCTTTGAGACTTACAAGTTTGGCCCTCTCACCCTACTGTAGCAGCTATCTTGCTTCATGTGAAATAGAAGATGTGGAGATCGTGTGCACTAGGACTCATTTAGGTTTCCCAGCCAGAAGACAAAACAACGGTGAGGAGATTTGAGCTGCAGGTTATGTTGGTTCACCACACCAATGTCTTGGCTAAGCATTAGTTTTTCATGGCAATGAGTTATACGTTTTCATTGATATCACCAGATAGGCTCTGTAGAAGCTAGTTCCATGGCCCAAAAAGTTACCGGGACCAAACAGCGCTGCAGAAGTAACTTGCTGCACCACCTCTTGCTGCAAATAGGCAAGGAGAAGACATTTTATGGAGTATAGTTTGTTTTATTGCCAACAGGGTTTCATTGAGGTGCTAAAAGTCTTATAAGTTTTGAATTTACACATCTGCTCTTAATACCTTAAGAGGTCCTTAAATTGGACAGTTTTGAACTCATTTCCTCCTGTTTTTATTAAAATAAGGGGTGTCTCCGACTAAGATTTTTTTTTTCATAACCATATTTTGCAAAAATTTGAATCAACGAATCATTGACTTCAAATTAGGACAATTATCGCTGACTTAGTGGGGTGCGGCTGAAATAAGACTTTTGACACATGAAAGCTGCCTGGCAGTAAATGCAGAATTTGCTGGAGTGTGCAAAATGTAATTCTACTGGACAAAGGTTCGCTCTTAGCCTGACTGACACCCATTGACAACTCTTTTGAAGCTCGGCGTAATAAGAACATCAAACTGGGAATGATGAGGATCAAGGCTTTGGAGTCGCATAAGCAATCAAACAAGCACATAGGTGACATAAATATCAAACAGCAACCTCTGACTGTACTGTATGTCTGGGCTGGACCCAGGACACAGCAGCAAGAGCCAAAGTTTTATACACTGTTACCAAAAACATGGTGTACAAAAACCAATGACATTTGCCAAACTTGTTCATGGCATGTTTCCTGATTCTGATATTCCAAGTAGATTTTTGTGTGCTTTGGAAAAAATGCAAAGAGGCCAAGTTTGTCTGAGTAGTTCCTATTAACAACAATGTCAGGTTTGGGTTTTTTGTATTTGTGTTCTGTGATTTCTTTTTCATTCTCGTCTTCCGGGTTGAGCAGAGCAGTGGCAATAGGAGCACACCTGTACTTCACCTCCTTCTTCGATGTGTGGGCAAGTGTCACACTCATTCAGTGCCAGATGGTTGCTGATCTTATTTGGATTTACAGAGCAGACTACCCGGGACTGCTGCTGCCTCGGCCGTTTTTGGATTATTCCTTGAACCTTTTTGGATGATTCTGCTCATAGTGCTCTGAATAATAAATACTTTTGTCTTCTTTCAAATTTGGACAGTGTACTTTTCTAGGTTGGTGCTTGGTTCTCTGTTGATTCAAGAACTTGACAACCTGATTAGTTTCTTGAGTGAACAACAGACCTTTTGTCCCAACGTGCAAGTAATCACTCACTGTTGATGGAAGGAAGAAGCTGAAACACAGAGTAGCAGGAAACTATTTGATGAAACATTTAATTTAAATATATCTTTTGCCCCCCTCCTCAGGCAGTACTGCCAGATCATTGTGTCACTGCTGGCACGGTACTTTGAAGGCCACAGTGACGTGCGACTTGGTTGGACCATGGTTGGACCATAGAAATTGACACCTTGGTGTTTTTTTTCTGCTTGGCCAGTATCAGTTCTTACTGAATGGTTGCCATGACTGTTGACATGCCCCGGGCAACTGTTCACTGGGTAGTGTACAGGGTGAGTGTGAGGATTGCTGGCCTCCTCTATCAAGTGATCTGCCATCCCACTGCAGAGGAGCTGCCTCGCTTGTCAGCCCGCTTAGCTGGTCTAGCTGTATCTGCAGCCTTTAACCGAGTGTGAGGCGCCATTGATGTTTGCTATATCTGGGTGAAGCCCCCTGCAAAGGATGCTGCCTCTCATTTTATCAGAAAGCTGTTCCACTGAGTCCAGCTGCAGGCCATCTGTGACACCAGAAGGTTTTTGGGCATCTTGTTGGGATACTGTGAGTCAGTTCTCTGTCCATGGAGATGATGGCTACCCCCTGTTTGCCGCAGGCCATCTGCTTCATAACAAGCTCCAGGCAGCCGGTCCATGACCACCTCCAAGCTTGCTTCAACTGCTACCTGTCAAAGGTGGGGTGTGTTGTAGAGAAGTCCATATTCTTCAAGGCTCTGGACGTGAAGGTGAAATACGTGCCAGACGTAAATGTTTGCTGCTCTGTCCTTCACAACATCTGCATGAGAAACAAGGACCTGCTGCAGCCAGATGCTGATGCTGACATCAGGAGAGTAGCTTGGGAAAGACCAACACCAGGACCTCCAGGAACCATCACTGAGGTGAGCAATCACCTGTTACACCCCAGTTTATGACAACATCAAATGTAAACAATAAATAATTTGGCTAAAAAAAAAAGTCTGTATAATGAAGATATACAATGTAAGTTGTAGGAGGTAGTGTCACTGTCCACTGGAGGGGATGTGGTCACTGACACCTCTGAGCTGGGCAAAGAGGACAGGTGGTGTCACCGATGGCCTGCTCCCTAATGACTTTCCCATTTTGCCTCCGTCTGCTCCTACAGTGCATTCTGTTCTTCATTCTGATGGGCTAAAAGTATGTCCATTAATCATTCCGTGGTTTCTGACCACCAAATCTTCTTATTGTTCCTGCCACCACCAATGAATTAATAAACTCAGTTGTGTGTCAGTGTGTGAACAAACAAAGATCAGGATGCTGCATCATCTTTTTAGCTTTTGACGGACAGATTGCAACAGTGATTCTTAACCACAGGACTGCAGCCCTCACTTTGGCTGCAAGCGCCATCTGGAGGCCACAAAAAGATGTTGCTTTTTTGCTGGTGGGCCGGAAGGGCTGTGGAGGCTGCATGAGAAGCTCAGTGGCAATGCAGCCACTTGGTGGTGGCAATGTGTCCATTAGTTGTTTAACAAACCCCATTAAGCAGAAGACACTCAGCTAGTTGCTAGCCGGTAGTGAATGTTATGATAAAGTATTTTAAACTCAAACATGAAGACAAAATTAGTCCCAAACCCCCTCAAAATGCAAGCATATTGTGCAAGAACAATCCAGTAAAACAAGAAATATGTATGTATTGTTTGCTAACGCTTGCTAGCAGTACAGCACAGAAGGCCTCAACACTAAGCAGCTTCTAGCAACCAAACACCAACATTGAACGGAAATCTGGTGGAGTTTTTAACATGGAAAGAGGTATGAAAATGAGCTATAGACGTAGAGAATGTCTGTTGGGTCAGTGTACTGAGTTGTAAGAAAAGTTTTTTCTAAACATATAAATGAATAGTGTTATTACACATTTTATATTTAAATTTTGGATTTAACTATACATTAATTCCTTTTATTTGATTCGAACCTAGTAATATTTTGAAACATTGTTCCAAATCAAATCAAAACTCTCAGAAAAAATAAATGTTATACCCTCAAATCACACATTTGTTGCAGATCTGTTCATATAAAACGATGATAAGTTTATTTTTAATCTGCTTTTGTGTTCTGACACTCATCAGCTGATGCAGCATCTTCCACTAGAGAAATAGGGCCAGATTCAAACTTAAGTATATTTCTATTTAAACTATGCATGTTTGTACAGAGCGAGACCTTATGTTTGTAATTCAGATTATCTAAAAATGTACATGTTTAAAATGTTTTAACAGTAAAAATGTGAAGAATTTTACAGAAAATTTTAAAAAACATTGTTGTGTACAGGTTGATTTGGTAAGGTTGTCAACGTATTTACTGTAGAGGATGTTTCCTTATTTAACGTAGAGGTATTTCAGTTAGGTTGTTTATGTATTTTAATCATAATCCAATAAATGCATGAGCCTACCTGACATGTTTCGATGGTAGTCTTCTGTCTCGGTCAGATGTGTCACTGCATGGTGCGTAACACGTAAAAATCAGCTGATTTTCGTTGAGGCGGAGTGGAGCTGTTAATCTCACTCAGAGTGACAGGCCGATCACGCCCCTGCTGACATACACATGTTCTGATATTAATTGAGGCTGAACAGACCAACCGCTGTGGCTCATTGCCGCCCCCTGCTGGCAGCTTGCCATTGGAGGATGTAGTTCCAAGCTGGAAGCAGGAAAGGCCATAGTCCCGATTCTTGGCTGTGTGAGCTAGCTTTCTGATCCCACTGCTCCCAACGCTGCTGACCATGATAGACTGAACAGGCTTATGCTTAAACTAAGAATATGATAACAGCAGAACTGTAAAGTTGCTGACCTATCATACTTTTTTACAAAATGTGTCTAGTAACCATGGCGGCACTTTTTTGTAAGAATAACAGAACATTTTTTACAGTGTTAAAATATTCATGATTAGTCTCCCAAATGGTTCCTATGATGCATGAAAATAAACATGTTTTTATTATGTAAAGCACTTTGTGTTGCCAATGGCATGAAAAGCGCTCTATAAATGAATAAAGTTTAAGTTTAAGTTTAAAAGAGCTAAATCTAACTTTAAAATAGTTTTTTCACATTTCAGATCCTCATTTGTTTCTTTTAAAATCTGGTAAGCCAGTTTTAAGTGCATGATAACACACACACAGACACGCACACACGCATGCTCTGTTATACTGCATTCACGCACATGAACACAGAGTGCAGGGCACAGTGTGTAAATGTACGTTAACCACATTAAAGGAGCTGTATAATGTGCTGCAGCAGCCTCCGGGAAACTCAAGCTGCTCTAAAAGTCACATTATAAATTTTTTATCAAATTGAGGATATTTTCTAAACGGGTGAAACCCAATGCCATATTTTCAGCCTCTGGTTTTCTTTTTCTTTTCTTGAAGGAGCGTTAATGCTGCCTCTCTCTGGTTTCTGTTTGTCGCTTCCCAGCGTTCATGTCTAAAACGTGTTGATGAGATTTGCATCGAGCGAGGAGGCACTAAAACCATCAAACCCATCGCCGTTTGGTCTGCCAGGATAAGAGAGGGGAATGTAACCAAAGCTTCCAGATCTGTAATCTCCTTACACACACTTTCTCTGATGAATAAATAGACTGCACACACACTAAAGAGATGGTCATATTAGCTCACACGTTAGTCTCTCACGTTACATCTGTCTTTTTTTCTTCTCTTCCTCCTTTTCCTCCACCTCTCCGAACCTTTTCAGGAAGTTACTTGCGAGGAAATGTTTTTGTTGGCTTCTTGTCCGGATGCCTCTTAGGGACTCAGTGAAGTCAGTGGTAAAACAATCCCCGGCTAACAGCTCAGATTAACCTTACAAGAAACAAACTTCCAGGAGGTGAAAGGTCGGTGCTGAAGTGCTGGTTGGAAGATGAAGAGGGTGGTCCTTCAGACCCCTCATCCTCACAAGGGGGATTTGTCCCATCTGTCTTATTTCCATGGAAATGTTGGTATAAATGAAAATGCTACATTGTTTTTAGTGATTTAGATTTTCTCATGAATTAACTGAATCTGAGCTGAGCTGCTCGATAAAAATATTTTACAGTATTGTGCAGAGGATCGTCCTCCTTGTTACCGTATTTGGGAAGAAGCTTGAAAGAGGCACTTGAACCTAAGTCAAAAGTAAAATTTGAAAAAGAAACAAACCCTCAGACAAGCTGTTAGAAAATGAAACTACAGTAAAAAAGGAAAGTGGAGTCTGGAACATTAAGCTTCTATTTTTAAAGAAATGTTTGCAAATTAACGGTTTTACATAATGTGTTGACTGCAGTTTGAATGACTGCAGTCAATTTGAGAGCCGTTTCTGAATAAAAATGAACCAGGTACACCTCATTCTGGATGAAAGTGCCAAACTAGGATTTTCATTTGCTTTTCCCACAGCGATGGTGGTATTGGGTCATGTAGATGTTGTCAGGTTGCCTTCGTACAGTGATGCTCTGACTAGACATAAACGTGCAGCGAATGATGTTTCTTTGGAAAACGGCGGCGGATGAACAGGTTCACTGGACAGCGGTAGAAAGTTTGTTTTTAAATCAGACTTCCTCGTTGTTTGAGTGCACGAGTCTGGAGCTAATGCTTGCTCGTACCTCAGAAACCACAGCTGGGATCAGCATGTCGTAGACCTCTCTTAAACAGGACCATTCTATTGAAAGGCCAGGCCATGTACATACCAGGTCGGAAGCATGGTGTCTATACTGTTACCATGGAAATAGCTGCCCTGAAACCGGGATTAAAACCGAATGGGGTAAAACTCTCCAAGTATACGTGGCTACTGTTTAGTGGCAGAACCATTGCCCCCTGGCTGCTACAGCTATCAGATCAGTTTAGAAAACATTCGTCCTGCTTCTGAGCTCGTGTCCACGGATGGAAGGAGCCGGCGATCCAACAGGCAGCGAGGAAAAGGAGGATGAGGAGAAAGAGTTACTTCCCTGCTAATTTTAGAGTTTCACCAGTTGCATCCATATAAAGAGACGTCATTGCATGAATGACGTCTCTCTATACGTCACTTGGCTCTACACATTTAAAAAGATCTAACCTGTTCCGGATTTAAAACCACATACAGAAAAGTCCCAGACCAGATCTAAAAGTATCAGACTCCATGTGACTTTTCACATGGGACTGTTCACGTTGTTTCACCTGAGTCATCGTGAACGTAGCCTATGAGCCTGGACCGAGGCCGGGCAGTATTGAAGAATCACAGCGGGGTGCAGAAAGCATGAAGAAGAATTAAAAACAGACTTAAGAATAAATTCAATAAAATAAACTAAAGAGAGAACTCCTCCGAGAGATACGGAATCACTTACCATGAAAGGCAGCAAACAGAAAAGTTTTAACCCTGATGATGTAAAACTGCAGCTTCCTGGGAGTCTGGTCCACATGTGATGAGCAGAAAAACTGAACCCTGCCTCTTCAGGTTTAGTTCTGCCTCTGGGACCAGGTACTAAACCTGACCCTGATGACCTGAGGAATCTGGTTGGTTCAGAATGAACCAGAAGATCCTGAATAAACCATTCAGATCTTTGTAGACTAGCAGCAGGATTTAGAAGTCGATTCTTTGTCTTCTGTTCGTCCACGGAAGACAAGTGGAAGCCAACAAGTCCAGAGACTAGGTAATAACAGCTGCTTTATGTTAGTACTCTAAGGAGTACAAATACCTGGGCAAAGCTCAGTTCAGCTTTATTTGTGTATGACAGCAGCATGTCAGAGCTTGACACGATTTGATCCAGTCCGTCAATCATCAGTTCTCATACAGGCGGATTCATACCAGACAGCCCAGATAAGGAACCTCCAGACTGCATCCAATCTGGTCTTTAGTCAGTCCTGAGCATGCTAGAGACCATGGTGGAAAGTAAAAATGTCCCCTAGAACCAGCACCAGGTTGGACCGGTTGGATGGATCACCAGTAGACCTGCAATCTGAGACTGGAATAAATGGAATAATGAAAGCTTTAACATGAACTGAACTCAGCGATGCCTGCAGACGTATCGGTGCGGGTGCAGACAAAGTAAATCCATGGCCGGTTTTGCCTTAAAGTGCTATACAAAATTCTGACCTCTGCTGTGGTGTTCTGCAGTTATAAAAGTTATAACCAGACAGTCAGATTTATTTAGGTGTGGGTAGATTTACCCCAAATGCTGCTACACAGGGTGATGTTCGTAGGAAAACTCAGCAACATTTATTCCGTAGTTTTACAGACTGGCAGAGACCTTGTGGTACGCCTCATGACATAGAGTTTTTCTGTGGGCAGTTTATCGGATAAATGAAAAAAATCCATGTCCACACAATGTTTTAGCTCCATGGTTCTGTTTCAGCTTACCCATCCAGAAATATTTCACAAAAGTATTGACTTGATGTTTTATATGACAGATGTCAGTCAGTAAACTGGAAACAAGCTAATTACACATCTGTTACCTATTTAAGGGTGCAAAATATACGATCCAGACAGCTTTGAAGTCCCTTTGCTAAATTTAAATGTGGAGAAGCTCCTTTAGCCTTAGAAACTGGCAGATGTACGGACACCATAGTGATAGACGCAGCTGTATTCATACTGACTCGTTGAATCAGAGGCCCTTGTTCTCACTGTGACATTTATACGGATGTTCACGCTGATGTGTTTCATAAACTTTGTAAGCATATTGTAATTTTAATGATCTTGAAATAAATTTTGTCATTTAAGCTGGAAAATGGCGAATCACCACTTATCATCCTTCTACTATTTATTTTATGGAAAATAACGACCACGTTGTGGGTTTTTTTTCTATGAATTCTGCAGTGTCTCAAATACTCAAACTGGCATTTGACTGGCCAGAGTTACTACCTGTTGTCTCTGTGTGGCCCTGCGATGGACTGGAGACCTGTCTAGGGTGGTCCCTGCTGGAATAGGCTCCAGCCCACCCGCCACCCTGAATTGGCAGTACAGGAGATGGATGGATGGACGGATGAATGGACTGATGGATGGACTGATGGATGGATGGAGTTACAACCTGATAACGTATGAAAGTTTGGTATTTTTGAGCAGGATGGAAGTTTTTCAGTGATTTATGAGAAAAACAAATAGTATGATGATTTTATGGCAGTTTTAGTGCAGGGACATTTCTGGCCTTGAGAACCACCAGAGAATGCCAAATTCTTTATAGAATATAGAAATCAGTAGAGAGAAGACCCTGGATTTAGAAAATGTGACTAAATACAAGACTTACTGCAGACATTCACTCCTGGTTGGTGCAGCCCACCAGATGGATAAAAGTGTGAGAAGGGTATGAGGGGTAAAAGCAGCTTCCTGCCCACGGTGCGTCATGGATGTGATGTTTAACTTCTTTTCCTTGCACTGCATCATGGGTAGTGATGTCAGCTGGCTGCAGCTCTGAGCCTTACGTTGAGCCCGATGTGAACATAAGTGAAGATAAAACAAGACATTATTGGAAATGTACACCAAGATCAGAGGGAGCGGGGGTGGCGGTCGTCTCCACAACAGCTGCTGCCCCCCCTCTGATCTTCATCTGATCCTCCTCTACCTCAGTATGCAAGGCCCTAGGGCTTAAGAAGTTCATTTCTGATACAAACTTGATTGATTTCTTTGTGTGTTTATGTGTGTTTGTGTGTGTGTGTGTGTGTG
>JAVQJG010135981.1:0-68455 GCA_036024015.1 Craterocephalus amniculus | reverse complement strand
GAGAGGGGGAGACAATGTCGCAACATCAGTCAGCCTGAGATTAGGCTTTTTCTAAGTGATTTATTCTACAAAATTCCATTTTAATCAGATGTTGCCTTTTATTTGGGTTATATTAGTTACGTTAAAGGCCACATATCTTAACTTTTATCAATTTTATTTTTCAAGGTAACGGAAAAATTACTTTTCTGAGTAATTAGTTATTTTTATGATGCTGTAATTTCGTTACTAACGCAGTTACTTTTAGGGAGAAGTAACGAGTAACTGTAATTAATTACTTTTTTAAAGTAGTGTGCCCAACACTGGTGGTCTCATATCTGCATTACTTAGGTAGACAGACTCTGCTGTGTCATTTACAAACAAAAAATCCTTCCATCTCCAGGACTACTGTCATCCAACATTTCGGCTTAGTAACCAACTTTAAGAAGGTCATTTGAATGAATCAACCCACCTCACAAAAGCTGTGTGTGAATCACTGTGCCTGTCTTTTAAAAAATCAGATTATAGTCAATCAAGAGAAACCTTCCCCAGAGTGAAACTTCTTTCCTGAATTTTCTGTGCTTCACAGATTGCAGTCAAGTCATTTAAAACTAGTGAGGCTAGTCAATACTAGGTTAGCATCCATTACACTTTTACAACACTATCTAATAAATGAACAGCACAATGACAGGAAAGTCAAAATACCAGTATCATCAATAATAACCACAGTGCATCACTTCCCCTTTCCCTTTAAGAGTTTTCACGACTCCTAGTTTTGTCAGTGGTGAAGCAACTTCCTCCGCAGGCAGCGCAAGGGGAAAACAGCCTTTTATCATGTTAGAATCTGTAGAACTGAATGAGGTTTAAACTTGAGATGTGTTAATGCTTATAGCTAGTTCCATACACAATATGACATAAGGCTACTCTCTGTCTGACGTAACAGGTTAAACGTCCAACATGGTGTGGTACTGAACAAGTAACATACAGTACAGAATATGCAGAACATACCAGACTTGAACATACAGGTACTCACTCTCTGATCGTGAGATATGCTGAGTGAACATCAGGTATTGAAGGCGTGTTAGTAACTGTATGATTTGTCAGTTTGGATAAGAGAGCGTTTCAACCATACAAGACATCTTAAAGTGGTCTAGGTTCATTTTTCCTTTTTGTGTTTAAGCAATTTTGAGTTAAACACTTAGCTTAAATAACAAAGCAGCAATGACCGCAGATTGTGTGGGTCAAAAGAAATATGTTACAACTGGTTTGCTGTTGACAGCAATTTAGTCGCATCTCTCCGTCTGTGTCCGAGTACGCATCCTGACTGCATGTATTTAAGTTCAAAAACATCAGCTTTCCATTACAGCTTCCTTTCATTCAATTTGTTCATGTGCTTGGAAAATTTCTGAATGAAATCACAGACTGAAAGTGTTTCACACCCAACAAGCAGATATTGATATCAACAGTGTAATTTGTATGAATGAAAGAATCTTACCAGTAACTCTCCTGCTATCTAAAAGAAACCATAGTGTATCCAGGTGAAATCTCTGCTTCCACGTGTCTAAACACACCACCTGCCAGAGATGTTAGCCGGCTCCGCCAGTTTGCTCATACAGACTGTTACGCCACTCCTCCCAACATCAGCCAGCTTACAGTAGACAGAGCGCAGTCGCTATTAGTCACTTTCCTCCTTCTCACTCTAACTGCCAGCTCAACTTCCTACCCGTCCTCCTCTTTCTACCACTCTCCTCCTCTTCCCCTAAATTAGCCTGATGCTGTAGTCTGGGGCAACAACAAGGAGAGCCCTGTATCCAGTGAACTCTTCTCTCTTCTTCTCCTCTCTTGTTCGCTAATGTTTAACTCCTCCCTTAGTCCAGCCTCTCTGGAAGCAGTGCATAGTATTTTGCATTTAGTAACACCTACAATTATTTGTGCGAAAAGGCACATAAACCTGGAGGCAATTCCTTTTTCTGTTAACCAGTCATTATGTATATTTTCCTTAACCATGAGGCTATGAATCAGCACATTAACTTCTTTAACTGCACACCCACACGTTGCAATCATGACCTGCCACTGAATATGTACAGTACACATAAACCTGGATGCTTTGGTAGGAGGCAATAACAGCAAAAGGGAGATAACATATTTATTGGTAGTTATCCAGTAACTTGCATCTACACTTGCCTGCAAAATGATTCACACCCTTCCATTAAAGAAAAGGCAAAATTCTTAATAGTACTTTAAATAACTGGACACTGAAAAAAAATAAATAAATTTGCAAAATTACAATTTGGTGAAAATTGTTTTTAAATTGAATCGGAAAAAACATAACAAGCATTGAGAGCACTGTGCTGATGAGCGGAGGGCCAAAATACCATGAAACAGAAGTCTGCTTTAGAATTACAGAAATCACATGATTTCAGTGATCGCCTCAAAGGATTGCTCAACAAAATATTAGCTTAAGAGTGATGTAATGGATATTCATTTTTCTTTTTTTTTTTGCTTTATTTCCATTCAACCACAGTTGAAAATAATCTCTTGATTTTCAGCATTTTTTATTTATTATTACTTTAGTCAGTTTCAGCTCAATTCAGTGACAGCTGATTTTTTTCGATCTTAAATGCAAGGGTAGGAATAATTTTTCAGACTGTATATCCTGATAACAAGGTGTGATACATGGAGATAACGTAATCAAGTCTTGGTGATTATTTTATGGTAGGTGTAAGACACACACAGGACACAATTTAAGAGCTGTAGACAGGACAACCAACAAACATCCCAAAAACATATCAATAAATGTCTCATATAAATATTCTTTAGTGTCATTGTTACAGGTGGTGAAACAATCATTTCACATATTGCAAATGTTTTGCTTCACGATTTTCAAATAATGTTTTTGGTTAAAGAATTATTTCTTAAAAAATTCCAGAACATTAAAAAAAAATTGGGGGATCCATTGTTTCATACTTGTATTATCGGTTATTATAGCATGCAGAATAATTGTCTGGCTGCAGTTTTGTGCTTTTCAAATTTAGATGCTTCATTTTCAGCTGGTTCAAATACACTGCAGCTGAATTAATATTAATAAATTATTCAAATGTGATGTGCTTTTTAAGGGAAATATAGTTCCTGATATGAGTCCATAGACATCACTACCATTTCATTTTTTACATGGTTTGGGGTAAAACAAACTATACAAAGCTAAAAATCACAAAAATCTGAGTGTCCCGGGAGGAAAGTATATTTTCCTGGCCCTAGTTATTGTGTTGTTAACAAAATAATTCAAGTTGAAAACAAAGTTATGATTGGACACTGTTATAAATGCTTAAGAGTAATAACTATTTTTACATTTCATGTCATATTCAGTTTGAATATTTACTTGTGTCTTATAAGACCCACTGCAGCCAATCACTCCAGAATATATTTCAACTTGTATCGAAGGGATACCGAATAACCACTATGGACACTAAACCTGCAACTTCCCACAGGCCACAGGGCACTATCACAAAATTATCACAAAAAAAACAAAACAGCCTCTCTCTTTCTGGCCTCATTCGGCACCGTTTTCACCTTCTTCGTCATGCAGCCATGAGAAAACAGCAGCACACAGCAGAACCTTCTGTGTTTATAGAGGTAGATCCATAAAGCACAGTTCTTCAGGTCACTTGTTCCCATGAGAGACGGATCCGCTCCTGCAAAGTAACATCTGGTTTCTAAAGAGGGCATCCCCAGCAAAGCACCAACACATTTCAAACACTGTATATTGACCTCAGAAATCATCTATTATTACTTACATTGGGCTCGTATTTGGGTTTAAAGGTAACACGGTGTCCCTTTAACATCCATCTGTTTTTGCTCTACGTTGTCACCTGAATGCAGCACAAAGGCAGAGGCGCCTCAATGGATTGTCTCCGTCTTTTCCATCACTCACACACATCCAACACAGCTATATGTATCCCACCATGTCTCCCCACATGGTATCCCTGAATGAAGAAACACTAACAAATAAAGCACCAGGGTCCTATCACAACAGAGAACAACAGAAGCCAACATGGTCCAGCAGCACTGAACTGACAAGAATCCCTTGTTTGTACACAAAGAATTCAGCAGCAGACTAGCTCCAGTTCTCATAGTACCCACAGTGTATTTACTGGGTTATTTTGGTCCAGGGGCTGGACCCCTGCAGGACCTTCGTTTATTGGTGGGTAAGCTGTGTTCCTGTCTGGTTTGGCCAATCATAGTGCATGTGAGTAGGAGGGGAAATCACTGCCCTAGAATGTCTTGTACACTGTGACAATGGCTTGTCAAGGAAGCCTTGCAAATAAACACTCAAGTTCATACCAACACACATCTACACACGCATGGTAATGAAGTACCCCACATTGTCAGGGAGGCAAGCTTGCCATCCTATAGCCCTTCAGTCTCCATGGTTGCCAAAAGGCTGCAAACAAATATTACATATATAGATCATCATTGTAGCTCTGCCGAGAACGCTGAACAACTGCGCCGAAGGGTCTGAGTGAAGTCAGACCGCGACACAAGCTAAAGCAATGCACTGTTAAGCTGGACAAGAGACTCTGACAATTTATCAGGCTATGTTTCAGACCTGAATGTACACTGGATTTTCAATTTAATCATTCAAGTTAATGTGATTCACAGGTGGCACATCTCACAATGAGTAAAGATGGGGAGGGATTCGTCTTTCTGTTAAAGACTGTGGGGTCAAATACAGTAGTTTTCCGATTCAAAAAATAACTTTTCTCCACCTAAAATTGCCATTGCTATGGATTTCATGATCTCCAGTGCAAAACATAAGATGGAAAAATACATATAAACATGGTTAAAAGAAATAAAAAAAATACAACTAAATGACTGTGCATGCAGAACTGAATTAATATATATCTTTGTTGTGAAAATCACGATGAGCTAATAAAGTATTAACTCAGTCTGTTGATTTGGTCATAAATGTGAGTTAAAGCACTGGAAAAGCAAGAAAGAAAAATATATACACAAGATCCAGCAGCTCCATGAACCATAAACCAAGAAAATTCCATTGAGGTAGATAAGAGATGGATCTTCTATCTTATAGTCTGTGTAAAGTGTATTAGTTACAACCATGATGAGGGCTGTAGAGATAGATCTGAAAGTTTTGGTCCAACATATTTCAAATCACTGCATTGCTTTAATTTATGTCTTATAATCCTTCCCAAATTATTTGGAAAGGATAATTATTATTAAGTATTAATTGAATATGTAATGTTTACCAATATAACAAAAAGAATGCACTAAAGAATATAAACACTGCATAATGAAGAATAAAATAGACTGATAGTTTCCTGTATGAATCAGCCAAAACAGATTATCAATAGCTGTTTGTTACAGCCACCTGTTAGAGCATATAAATCATCCATTATTAATACTAAGTAGACAACAGGACCTACCAGTGTCATTGCTGTTGGTGACAGATGGCAGCCACCAAAAACCAGCCATACAACATTTTTTTGCATGTGTGAGAGTCACATTGTGTCGGTTGATGGAATGGAAGGAATTTCACAGATGAGTAAGGAGATATGGTGAGTCCGCCTTATCAGTTCAAAAACTACTACAGTACTCCTACTCCACGTGTCACACATTCTGATCACGGAACCTTTCCCTCACCCATTTTACTTTCTCCAATTCTTCATCCTTAATTTGATAATGTTCAGCCCGTAACCTTTTAAAGTTTGAAAAGATTGGTAAAAAGGATCATAAAGAAAGTAAATGAAGAATAGGTAAAGAGGAAGAGATTAAATGGCTAAATAGACACCTAGAGGTGATTAATAGAATGCATAACAGTATGTCGACTAAAGAAGGATCCACAGCCCTTCAGCTGGGCAGTGATATTATAGAGATTAAACAAATTGAAATATCTCTAATATTAATCTAAAATTAATCAAAATTTCCCATAATCATAGTAAAACTAATCAACACAGATGCACCTTAATATTTACCAAATAGCTAAATTAGTAAATTATTACAAAAGTAAAAAGGATTTACAATTATGGGGGAAAGAATACACATTAGGGCATAAATAAAAAAGGACATGATCCTTCTCAGGTGTTCAGATGAGGTAATTGTAATATTAGATAAACATGTATATGACACAGTGTTATCTTCTTAACAAAAACATATCCAAAAGCTACTAGCAGTATGTAAAAAAGCTATTACACTCTGATTCATTAGACTGTGAACCACCTTAAGAGGCAATAAGTAAACTAATTGTTTTTCTTTTTGTCCAAAGTCTGCAGCTTCCATAATTGTGGAGGAATTTTGGCCCACTCTACTTTCTTAAAGCTCGATGAAGTTTGCATGCATTTAGGGTTTTTTTGTTTTAGTTTTGTTTTAGCCAATGCAAAAGGGCGAATTCCCTCATAGATTACTCCGTACTGTAAGAAGCTATTTGCTAAGATATTAGCAACATGGTCCGTGTTTGTGTATTTACAAGTTGTAAAAATAGATTGTAGCCAACCATTTTGCAGTAAGAAGTGAATTCACACTTTTTCCATGGCGTATGGTAGTGACGTAATCGCTGTTGCAGGCACTTGCAGGTCAGCGCAAAAAGGCTTGAAAGGACCCCGGAATAACAACAACAAAGGAAGTACAGGCTTCATACAGGTCACGGAGGGATCCGAATAGCATTTGCTAACAACACATTGGTAAAAACAAGGCATTTTTGTGGCAGAATATGCCTTATTTAGTGTGCGAGCACCGATTGCCTGATCGCTCCCGTTATATGGATTTATGCTGATCAAGTGTGGACATAAATATTTCCCGATGGAGTTCCGAGTTGCGCCACAACTGTCTGGGTGAGTAAATGATCATATAGCATGCTAAAACATAGGTACAGCTTGAAAAATACTAAAGTTCTCCTTTAACTCATGGTGCAGCAAGAAATATTCCAGCACACCCATCCACAGGAACAATCGATCAATAGCTTTCTCTGGGCGGGCCAAGCCCCGGGCCAATCAGAAAACAGCACCACTGCTTCAGGCGGACCTTTTGGTGTAGGATCCTTTGGGGTGTTGCACCCGGTTGCACCACTGAACACGGCCCGACTTCATCATCTGATGCACTCAGCAAAATAAGCAAACGGACACTGCAGTAAGTCAAATGTCTTAATTGAAAATGCCATATGCCAATGCCATAAGTTGTCAGATGAAACTAGGTGCTTGTAGTTAGCAGCAAAGCTAAACCAAGATCTACGCGGATAAAATCTGGACATCCAAATTTGTGCGTTGTGGTATTTAAATAAAACATCTTTCAAATTAAAAAAATCGTTTTGTGTATCAAATTGTGGGTCAAAAATTGTAATACGAATCGAATCGTGAGTTGGAGTATTGTTACAGCCCTAGAAAACGTATTGGCACAATTGTGTACAAAAACTAAAATCAGAAAAAGTCTGTGTACCTTGAGTCTCTTAACAACAGCAGTAGAAAATTATAGTGAAGCTGAGAAGGTCTTAAAGGGGTTCAAATGTTTTTTTATTTAAAGGAGAAGTCCACTTTTTTGCAAGTGGGGCCTTAATTGTGATGTAAACTGAAGTGTACTGGACACCTATGGTACTTTTCGGAGATTTGAGATTAAAATATAGCTTAAAAGATTAAATATAGCTTAGCATTCATGATTACTCTTACTTCTTGGCAATAATACAAGACCAGTGGTAGGCAACTTCAGTCCTCCAGAACCACTGTCCTCCAAGTTTTAGACTTTTCCCTTTCTCAACACACCTGATTCAAATTAACGCGTCACTGAGCAAAACTTGAGCTGTCAGATCCATTTGATTTAAATCAGATGTGTCATCTCAAACTTGCAGGACTGCAGGCATTAACTGAATCAATACCTACAGAAAAGAATAGAGCCTTTTATTAAAACTTTAGTGATTTTGATGATACATTTTAATAAAAGGCCCAAGTATGAAAAATTATATAAATATATAAAAATGAAAAATGTAGCTAAGCAACTCAGGACACAATTTCCCTCCTTGTCTTAAATTACAACGATTAGTTACAAAACATATGCAGATTTTCACTGAGGTCTGAGTCCACAGTGAACATTAAACATCTCTCCAATCTTTTTAACCTTGCTGCTCTATCTGGAACGGCCTCTAATCCTCATTCACTATCACTGAGTGTTTGATTCTCAAAGCGCCTGTTGAGTAACTCTTCATCTCAGACTTTCTCTTCCAATTTCTTTGCTCCACTTTCTGTCTCACTCATTCAGTTAGCCACACACAGAACTGTAAGGTAACACACAAATGAACACATGCACACATACATACACATGGCTAGTATAATGACTTAAAAAGTATTTGAGTGGAGTAGCACACTGTTTCAGTACTATGCTTCATCTCCAGGCAACACATCCCTGACGACCAAACCGAGCCAACCTTCTTTCAAACAGATACATTCTTCAGAAGCTGGAGAACACACACTCCTCATGTTAGATAGTACGTGACTTTCAGTTTTAAAAACATACATGGTTGCCACAAACCAAGGCAAGGTAACCAACAACCTTAAAACCTGGAATAAGTCTGACTATTTGATCATACGAATCAGGATCGTTATGTGTGCCATACAAAACAGCGCTGGTTACTGGAGCACAACTGAAAAACCAGAAATGGATTTCCATCCGAGCATATCTCTGTCTCCCACTCATCTCCCAGCTCAGTTATCGCTGCCAAATATCACTTCACAGATTGGCTAAGTGTGATGGTCCATGAGCACCAGCTAGCAGACGGCTTTAGATATTCTGACCTTGATCCATAAACATCAGTGAAGTTCTACATTTCAAAAATAGAGCAGATGGGACCCCAGATCTATCAGATTCACTTCTCAAGTTCATCCCTGCTTACAGGGACATTTTTCCACAAGCTGCAGAGACAGTAAGATGAGCATCTTTGCACTTTGTAAACTGGTGCTAAAATGCTGGTCAGTTCATTATTAACTAACCAACAAATTAATGTCTCACATCGCTCTGTTCCATTCATCTGCTAATCCTTCACAGATGTGAGGTGCTGCTTTTCCTGTCCCATTTCCAGGTCATTGATTAATCTTTGGAGGGAACAGGTAGTGGGGGTCTATGCATCTTCGAACTTTCTTACCGGTGGCTGCTGAGAGTTGAGAGCCCCCCTCTTGGTGGAGCCCCCTCTGGAGCTGAGCCTCTTCCACGACTCGGAGAAACGCCCCCTGGCGGTGGGACGCCCTGGCCCAGATGCTCCGGATGCAACAGATGAATCATCCCGCATGGAGAACGGTCGCTCCCTTCTTAACTCCCTCCGCTCTGCCCACTTCTTCTTGGAAGCCATTGGTGTTAAAATCAAGCCAAGATATGTGGCGAGTTGGCCAGCCAGGCGGGGCTGAGGAGGCTGCTCTTGAATCAAACAGGTGCCACAGGTGGCATCTTCACTTCCGTCTCCTCTTTTTTTTAAAAATCTTCTTTCTAACTTCAAAAAATTCCAAATCTACTCGTCTTTTTTTCCCCTCATTTTTCCTTTTCCTCTGATCTTTCCATCAAACAAGACTTTTGCAGCAAATCTTCACCAGATCGGCTCTGCTTCTGAAATCTTCTTGTACTGTTCTTCTTGGAAGAATAGGAGTCAGAGAGGAGGGTGGCGAAGCAGAAGGTGCTGTCTGCACCCTGTTGCATGCGCCGTTGCTGTGGCTCAGCCGTTGATGCTGTTTTCTCTCCTCGCAGGGAGAGAGAGAGAGAAATAGGGAAACAAGGCAAAGAGGGAGGGAGGGAGCAAGGAGGAGTATGATATTTAGATTTTAGTGAAAGGGGCTTCAAGAAAGAGATTTTTAAAAAGGAGTAGATATAAGGAGAAGAGGGTGGTGGGGGAAAAAAGAGAAAATGACAGGTGGAAAGACGAAAAAAAAGGGTTTGGGAAACAAATTGACAAGCAAAAGTCTCTGGAGTGCAGGGCTCCTGTTGAATGTAGCGTGGAGCTAGTTTAGGCTTAGTGAGAGGCACAGACGTTCAGTAAGTCACTCTCTCTGTGAACTGTGCTCTGAATACTCAGCCTCTAAAGCTCCGTCTCCCTGTCCTGTTCCCCGAGCTTTCATTCACTCTGTCATTCTCTCATCCTTTTCTGTCCTTAATACAGCACGCATCTTCCGATCTCCTTTATCCCGGTTTACAGTTCATGAATTGAGTCACCGGAGCATTTTTGATGTTGCAGGTAGAGGTTGGGTCCAAATGAAACTGGCATTTATTATCTCGCTTCCTCCTATATATCTGAACATCTTCAGATGTATTAAAAAACCCTGCCAAGCTCACAGGCTGTGGATCAACAGAGGATAAGAATTTAAGTACTTCAGGTTTTAGTCGTTAGAAACCAATGTTTAAAACTACTTTATGGTAACTACATATTTTATTACAGTAACACCAGAATTTCTGTGAGATATGGAAAGAGAGGTAAGAAGAACAATGTGTAGCTATAGCAGAAGGTGAAGTGACAGCGTCTTAATACCAGGGACGATGTTATTTGTTTCTTCAAGCAACCACCTGGGAGTACACTCTATTGTGTACTTATGTGTGCATACACCTATGTGTGTATGAGAGGGTATGAATTAGACAGCGACAGACAATGTAATCGCAAGAGAGAGATCCCCTGTAGAATAAGTGTCGTAAGAGGGAACAAGGGACAGCAGGAGAGAAGGAGTGACTCCCAGTAACAGTGGGAGCTCACAAACACCAGTTTTAAGCACAGAATGCCACCACAGAGGCATCTAACTCAATCAGCTGCTTTTGTTCTTCATCATCATCCTCGTGAAAATGTTGGTCATTATGGTGCATTTGACCAAAGAAGCTATTTGGAAACATTTTGTTGCAACATGACTAAACATGATGAGTATGACATATTCTGTCTTATTTACAACACAAAACAAAAGGGACCCTAAAGCAAAGAAGAATGGTCATCACATCTGTAGGCAAATGAGAAAAACCTGCAGTATTCCAGCATTTGCATTGGTTATAGTTCACTCTTACAAAGACTATAAACATGCTATAATTTATTTTATTATTACTTTTTTTTTTATTTATTCTGATATAGTTTTGTGTTGCAGTATACATAAGAATTTTGACCAATGACCAATTACATATTAGTTATTACTGAATTTTGATCTGCTGTTGGACTTAGACTCACCAGTAGAGTAGATTAGAAGCCATTAGATCTTGGAGGAACTCACTTTTACTCCATTTCAGTTTTTTCTATACAAAACTCTAGATTTAAGTTTGTTTTGTGTAGTTTTCATTTGTACCATTAAACATACAAGATTTAGTTTCCTTGTTTTGCTGACGTGCAAAGAAACTTTAAGTTCAAAGCTAGTTACGTTTTCCTCCTAAACCACTTTCAGTTCGGCTAATGGTGTTTATAAATGAACATGCTAAAAAGGTAACTTATTTTTAATATTACATCCCTTTAATGAGCTTGACATTTCAGCAAAGTGTATTTGAAGGGCAAATGTAGCAACAAACTTTGAGAGCTTATGCTGTTCTAGCTAGCATACTAGCAATAGCCTCATATAAGAAGTACAAACTAGTGACAGAAATTATATGTTAAAATATTTCTTGTTGACTTATTCCTACCTGACTGGATGCGGGAGAGGACATACCAAACGAAGACCAGAAAACGCCGGTGGTGCCATACCCATCACTATAGACGACAGAGGCTGAGATGCCACTGCAATTACCATGCAGCATCATGGTGTGTAAGTTCTGGTTCTTTCCTTTTAGTTAATTTTTATTTTATATACATTTTTTTATCTTCTTGTTGTGTTTGTTCCTTAGTTTTGAGTTTTGAGTCAAGGTTTGGTGTTATTGTAGTCTGTTTTATTTCCTCTTTTATTTTTCTGAGGGTTGCGCGCGCCTTATTCGGGTGCATTTACTTCCTGGTTCCCTGTCACACCTGATTACCATTACCACACCTGCTCCTCATCAAGTAATTAGCTTTTGGTATACATATAGCCTAAATCGGCATGTTTTGTTCAGTATCAGATCCCTGTCAAGTTTGTCTTTCATGTCGGTTGCAGGCTTCTCTCTAATGGAACAGTCCAATGCTCTCTTCTTATGTTAAGTGGTTTTCTAAACCACTAAATCACTATGAAGCAAATGTCTTGAACTAGCTTAGTGTTATAAAGCATTTAACTCAATAAAATTTGGTGACATCTGCTGGCCAACTTTAAACGTGGTATCTGCATGGGGGGGAAAATAATAAGGTAACGATAATTGTAGAAAAACAAAAAAAAGAAAAACATGGGAAATGCTTTTGGTATGAAGGAATTGGTAGAATAGATGTCAACAATGGTGAATTTGAGAAGGCATGTTGAGCTTTTGTACATTTTAATTTAAGAACCTTTATGTGTGCTTAATGTGTGTGTGTGTTTGTTTTGTGTGTTAAATGATAATATGCTTGAATGCCTATGAGCAATGTAACAATATTGTCTCTCAGTAGTTTAAACAATGAATTTACCTAAATCTCACTTTCCCTTTTCCATTTCCAGAACTTGAGTGCTGTAATTTTAGAGAGAAAACAGATAAATATAAAATGTTTATATGTAATTTATATAATTTATATGTGATAAGCTAGATGAGCAGACTTTTGATAAGTAAAACAAGTAGATTGGACAGCAGGTGTAATTAATAGTTCACGCAGACCATCAAGTATGTATCTGTCTAACATAAGGATCTTTGTGTTAGCGTTTCTGCATCAATTGAGGGGCATCTGTCCTTTACTGGAATTGGACTGGGATCTGTCTTTTTTACTTTTTACTTATTACTGACTAATGTTCCTAAAGAGTCAGCATGACTCCATTACTACCTCTTAGCTACCGTTCTACAGCAGCCACTAATGAGCTCTTCTTAGGTTAACAGGCTAACTGTCTCCATGTGTCAACTCTGTCGAAAATCCAAATGTGCTGCATAAAAGGTTGTGTAGTCAAAGTAGAAACAATTAGAGGAGACTACTTTCCACAAAATAAGACCTGTTCTGGCTAGTCCTCAGTCCAAGGTTTTGAACATTTCCGTTGTCAAACAGTGTCAAGTGGCAGCATGACAAGTGGGCAATTATCCAAGAACAGGTTTTGTAAATATAATTTGCCAATTTTAATTAGCATTCATCCACAGAAGCAAGCTGCTTCCAGTAGGATGTTAATAGTAAGTCAAACTTACCAGCATCAGGTAGTATTTTGGATGTTGTTGTTGCCAATAGGAAGAAAATTCAGACCAAATTATCACAGAGGCACACATAACCAAACATTTTTTCAGTGTCCACTTACTGAGTGAGGTAGTCTATATACTGAGTTCTTACACTCAAAGCTGTTAGTGGGCCTATCAACCAATCAATAGAAAATAATCATACATTATGTAGGAATTAGCACCACTAAAACAGAAAATGAAAAATAAACAAACCATAAATGAATGAATGAATGAATCTTCCACAAATAAAACTGAAAATTTCAACCAAGAAGCTGTTTCATTAATCTCAGTGCAGTTAAAGTTTCAGAACTGAGATCAGCCTCCCAGCATTCGCTCACTCGCTTGTTTAACATAAAAGACCCACCTACACATGTGGTTGCCATGGTTACTTACATGAAAACTAATATTTCACATCATGAGTGCTTCATTAATCCTCCATCACAGCACAACACATTCCACAACATTTGGTACAGTATCATTCTCTCTTTCTTTTTTCATACACACACAAAAAAATTACCAAAGTGACATTTTTTAGCTTCACAATAAGATGAAATGAGGAGACATCTTGTACAGGTTCATAGAGTGATATGGAGATGTTAATACTAACAAAAATAAAGCCTGTAATCAATAAAGATTCCCTTTTTATGTCAGTTAATTCCAGTTCATTTCTTTGTGAGATTACTCAAGCTTTGTAAAAATATGTTGCTCAAGAGTCAAGGACAGACTAAGATAAAAGTAAAAATTTTATTTATTTTTTTTTGCCAAGAAAAGCTGTGATTAGCTGAGGGATTGAAAATCACTTAAGAAAAATTGCTTGTCTAATCTCCACAACAAATAATATTTGTGAGACTTGCTTAAAAAATAATTTTGTGTTTAATTTGGTAGAAGATATAGGCTACTATATGTCCAAAGACATCAGTGGTGCAACCACAGCAAAGACAGAAGAAGAGGATGATCTCAAGCGTGTTTATCTTAGATTTCATGGTGGAACATGTGGCCAAGAAACACAAACTTGATGAAGTTTTTAACCAGGAAGTCCCACTGACATTTTAAATCTCTTTTACAAGGATGGTAAGTTAAATTTGGAGAAAGGCCATGCTTCCACTGCACCTCTCATCACCTTAGCACTATCTATCTTGTTCTCTCAACCCCACCTTCCATTCTCATCCTTTCATCCACCCTTTTTTATTTCAGCCATCATTACCTTCCCTCATCCATTCTTCCACCCTTCTTCCTTTCATCTACTCATCCATCCTCATCCATCACCCGTTCATTCCTAAAACTTTTCATCCCACATCCAGTTGTCGCTTCTCCCCCAACCTTCCATCATCATCCTCATCTTACCCCATCTCTACTTTTTGCTTTTTGTCCGCAATCATATCATTCCTTAGTTTCTTGTTTTTTTATGTATCCTACCATTTGGGGGGTCCTAAGTCGCCTTAGGTCACTGACATCCTGAGACAACCATGACATCATCTACCAATCATCAAACCAGTAATCCCAAATTGATGTGTGATGGTCCTCACTAGTGAATTTGATGATAAGAGTTCCCTTTCTTCTTTTTTTTGGCGGGAAGGGAGAATTATGGTGAAATGAAAGGTATCTTTCCTACCTTAATTTCTGTGCACAGGGGGGTCAGGACTCTTCTGGTGTGAGATTTTCTTGTCATTTTACTCTGGGAAAAAAAGCAGGGGGGAAAAATGTGAAATTATCTGTCGTCCCTCGTGACATGAGCCAGAAAAATGAACATGCTTCAAAATCCCATCAGACAGCAGCTCAGGGAGCAACTTCAAATCAGTCCAAATAATTTCATTTTACCTGAACAGAAGAAGACAAAAACAAAAAAAGACTGAATTCTCTGAAATGTTTTTGTTTTTGACATTAGGTTGCAATGTGCGCAACTAGATTTGTGTGACAGAAACAGAAAATTAGAATTTTAATGAGAAGGGGCAGGTGTGACAGACTGCAGCACAGTCACTCCGGCTTTCCTCACAAGGTTTGGCCGTCATTTATTAAGCTTCATCGCCGCCAGTCAGAGTTGAGCCAACTGTGAAAGTTTCTTTTTAGTACCCATCTGTATCTTTATACTTTATTTGATATATTCAGCTGGGAGCATTGCACTCGGCCTGGCACAAAGCCACTTAACGAAGAAGTAGAAAATTAGTAATGAATTCAGGATCATTTTTACTTCCTTAATACTAAAACAGCTGGGTCATGTGATGACACATAGAAACCATAATTTTGCCTTTTTTACATATTTATGATTCAGAATCAGTTGTAATTTTAAAAACTAAAACACACACATTTATTTCAAAAACAGTATGCAGGCGACTGTTTACCCAAGCGATCATTAGCTTGTGTCTCCTCTCATATCCGAACACTAATTATGTTTCCTCTCTGTGCGACAGAAAGGTTGGGGATGCATTTTTAAGCAGGCTGATGCCATCAATAATTCACATGCAGCATTCACTGACAGTATGTGTGTTTATTTTTGCCAGAATTTTTGAATTTCTTGAATTACATTTGCCTACTGTCTCAAGTACATTCACAGACAATACACTGGTCAAAAGAGAAAGAAAAATACTAAACAAGCATTTTAGCCACAATTTCGACTGGATGGGAAATCATTTATAAGCGTCCTTCAGCATAGGTTTGACAACAAGAATCAATAAACAAGCCTAAAAAGGCACATGAACCGTGTTGCTTGTGCTGCTTTCTGTAATTCAGTTGGGAAAGTCTCAACAAGCTGTCAGGTTCCAACAGCAGATGAGCCAAAAGCAGACGCAGCCTCCTGTTGGGAAGTGTCACTAAAACTGTCCAAATTACAGCTGAAACTCCCACACATCTCCCCGGCTGTTTGATAACAGTCTAAATGACAGCCAGCAAGCCCATGATACTCTCAATATGCTCGCAAAATGATGTATTTGCAATTTTCGCGCATTTGTAGCGCTTGTGTGGGTTTTAGTGAGTCACTCATGCTGAGTTTCCATCTAAACCACTATAATGAGGGACAGCTCATCTGTGTCTGAGGACAGACCAGCCACGAGGAAAATCATCCAAGACCTGAATCATGGAGAAAAGACAGAAACGTGTGCACAGGTTCCCACAGTCATGATGATTTAGATCTAATCACACCGTGACAATATTTTTCTCTTTATGGAATCAAGTAGGTAAAAATCTGTTTAAAAAATAAATAAATGTATATGTTGATGTGAAATATACATGTAAAAGAAAAACACGTTATTGCCCATACTTCTAGACTAATGCAAGTAAAAAAGAGGATCTGTCATTTTGGGGGACAAAGAATACCCCAAAGGCTTTTTGTGGACAAATGTGCTAAATCCCCATTTTACTAACAAGAAGTGAGCTGTGGAGGATGATTTATACATGGAGAACATATGGTTGCTTCACTGTCCAACAACCGACAGATGGAGGGGTACGGCAAGAAAGAGAAAGAAGACGACTATGATTTATTTAACGCACCACCAGCCAAATACTTTGCAGCACTGATCTGTTACTACAGCTCACATAATGCAATTTTCATTGTCACCCAATAAAAACTCATCCCATCAGCAAACCTCAGCCAAATTTCATCAACCCACTTTGATATCTGTGATATCATCAAACTTTTCATGTTCTCCTTCTCTGCCATATGATTTTATTTCTTGTACTTATTTAGCCCAAACTTCATCTACACGAGAGCGTTCAAATTCAAAATGGTTGATGTCTTACCACTTCTGAAGCTCCTTTTCCAGGTTGCTTCCTCCGCCTCTTTCTTCACTTGAGTCTTGAACTTCTAAATGACCTTCTGACCAACACAACCAGATGAGGAGGAGATCCAGATGAGTGGAATGAGAGAGAAATGGCGGCTGGGATAAGATGGTTGGCTCCGGGAGTCAGAAGCCACAGGTGGGCAAGATGTCCCTCTGTTACTGGAGGCGTGTTGGAGGATAGGGCATGACGCAGCCCGTGGACGTGTATGTGTGTGTATGTGTGTGTATGTGTGTGTCTGTGTGTGCGTGAGGGACGCTGTCAGTCTCTATTAAAAGACATCTGCTGCTCCAAGTAGAACTCTGCAATGAGAACTAAGAAATTCCAAGATCATGTTGTTATTCTTTGTAAATAAGCCAAATCTTTCCTCCAAATATGATCACCACACCTGTTGCATACATCTAATGTACTTCATTTATTTGTTTGTTGAAATGCAGCCAGTGTTGGAGTTTGGAAAGTCAGAAAAAAATGAAGGATGATAAAGAGAAAGAGGCCCTCGTCTTGTCTCGCACTCTTCTTCTGGCACCCACGATGAGCATAGAGATGTGCAAGCTGATGAAGATCAGATAGTCGTATCCCCCTTTCCTCCTGCGAAGCTGCCCGTCTCCTCTGCTCTCTCATTGGTGAACAGTCTGTAGTTTGTTTCCTCCAATAAGCGATGCAGGAAGATGAAAATCAGGATGTCAGGAAAGACATGCTTTCACATATCTGGTGTCTGTCTGGACCCTAGTGAGCATCTGGTTGGTGCACGTCAGCAGCAAAAGCACCTGAGTCACATTTACTGCGAGGGGCTGCCATGTGGGAGAATCAGTGTGTATCACCACCAGTGGTCCAGACCCTTTGAGCATCTCACCAAGGTAGGTTGCTAGGTGAGGATGTCATGGTGCCCACCCCAAATCCCTCACACTAAAACTCACACACACGTAAAGGGAAGACGGTTAATGATAATCAAGTAAAGTAAACAGCGGGTGGCTAACAAGTGCAAATTTAGCTCTGTGCTGTACTATGAATTAATTAAGAGATCATTTGGGCGCCACAGCAACAGAGGGGAGGGGTTGTCCTGTGAGACAACAGTGAGGGGCCCCGGTTTAGCCAATGATCACTTTAGGACCCTGAGATGCCTTTTTGTTGTCTGGAAACGTAAGCATGACATAACATCTCTCTTGGTTCAATGGTATCCATCTGTTCTCCTTCTTTTATTCACCTTTTATTTCACCTTTTCTGTTTTTTCTCTTCATGCCCCTTGCCTCTCCCTTTCACTTTGTCTGTTTTCTCATCATGGCCAGCCTGCATCGATGTGACTCACAGTTATAAACCTAATTGCGTCCTGTCACATCAGGGGAAAGCAGTTCTGATCAGGACCTCATTCAATTCCACACCGCTCCATCACGAAACCTCGCACACCTGCTGCATACACACATACCCAAACACCACGAGCGTAGGACTCATCAGGCTTTATGCTCTTGAATAAACAGAAAAGAGAAACGGATTAAGAAAAAAAGGGCTCAAGCAAGATAAAGCTATTGAGAAAGGCTTAACATAGAGCACAGTAGTTCCAGATAACAGCACACAATTAGTAATCAATTACCTGATGCTGAGTAGAATTCAGTGGGTGGTTCTCTGCCACGTTTCCATGTATTATAAATCCTACATGCAGACAGTGGATGTGGAAAAACAGCTGGATGATGCAGAGGTTTTTGCAGAGGTTAATGAACAGTGATGGCACTGAAATAATAAGATATTAAGATGTTTAACACTGGGGCGTTTGGTTGTAAAACTAAGCTCATTCCTTTGTTGACGAATTGATGAGGATTTTAACTTTAATGGAAAACAATGGTTTGCTAGTGAAAGATAAACAATCTATCTCATTACCAGTGCAGATAATTACTGATCTGACATTATAGGAAAAATCAAGAAGTACAAAGCACTCTGTGAGAGTGGAAGATCTTTCTTAAGCTAGCTGATGGTTTACGCCATCCTTTAGGTAGTCAGTTCTTAATATATTGTTTACTTTAACAACACACAAACTCTCAAAGAATACCCATTACCATGCACACTCCATGGGGGTGGTATTATTTTGGCCAAGCAGTCGTCTGTTAATAACTCATACCACAAAATGAATTACCTTTGTTCATGCTGAAAGATAAGGTTGTGGTTTCCTCTGCAAATGGGTAAATGGAGTCCACTTTAACCAGTCCCAATGGAGTACTGCCTCATACTGGTGTGTCTGAATCTAAGTTTTTCTTCTTTTTTTACAGAATAGCTCAGATTTATTGAAATATTCTTGGTGCAACATTTCAACCTTGAATAATCTTTGAAACAGATATCTAGAACAAGATTTTGTAGAAAAAGAAAAAGATTAGTAGGAATAGCTTGGTCTGTCATTTAAAATATCAACAGTAAGATGAAAAGAGCTTGGCCTTGCAGCACCCAACCTTCTAACAGGGCAGGATGTTAATCTGTAACATGCCTTAAAAATGTTCTGAAAATCGGAGGAGGAAACTACATTTACAACATTGGAAAGAAAACCTACCTTACACATCTAAAAATTGTTGCTGAAGTCAAAGTGTTTTGCAATTGCTGAATAAGAGTAAAACCTTCTCTTCCTGCTGTTGCCAATGAAAGACTTGCCACTGACTGCTGAGTATTAAAGGAGTATTAAGGAATATTAAACATTCAGATTTACCAGTATATATTGTCATTGTTTGCATTATGCCCACAAAAGGTTAACATTATGAAAGAGTATGGAATGTGCACAATGAAGAAGACGCACAATTTGAAAAACTCAAAATACATTGGTCAGATGAAAAATATTACTGAATAATTTACTGTGTGCTTACTGTGTTTGGCTATAAGCATGTGTATCAGTGGAGAAATGTTATGTATCCTATCTGACCCTTGGGGGTTGGCAATAAGTTGGTTTTGCTGGAAATGGGTTACAAGGTCAATGGGTGACAGAAGATTAGAGCCTGAGACTGAATGTTTAAGCAGCCAAAACAGACACTAATCTCCAACTCTTTCTGTAGGGAACAGCTATTATCTTTCTTTGGTAACTGCACTTTGTGTCTCTGCTTGAATTGTTTCAACAGACCATTGGCTTGATAGGAAGAATTTGAGACTGGAGCCAAGGCTAACAGGCATTATTGTTGCCATAATAATCATCTTTTTCATCGTCATTACTGTGACTGCAAACACTGACGGCTTCCTACTGTCATGAAGGTTTAAATGAACTCATGACAACAGATTTTGCCAATGAACAGCGGCTCCAAAAGCTTTTAAAACTGCTGAAAGAATCCCATTTAAGCCACAACAGCTTCCACAATGTCCCTTTATAACAAAACAAAACAGAATTACTGAATCCTTGTTATACATTATCCAATCATGTGAGACCCACAGAGTTTAAGTTTGGGTTTAAAAATACCCCGTGGGGTTTGAGCTTTTAAACATCACACAGCCCAAAATTTAATTCCCAACACATATTAAATTAGTGAATGATTGAAGTACAGAATAAGCACTTCTGACAGTAAATAACTGCATCATAATCCTTTTTTTATTGAATTTCCAAGGGTGTGATTAGCCAGTATCTTGCTGTGTGGAAAGTGCACAACATAATTCCGAGTAATAGCTCTGACTGGTACAAGGCTGTTGAGTGTCATAGCCATACCTCTTAATCTGCAGGTAGATAAGGTTAATTCACTGTCTAATGGCCCTGGGAGCTGATGAACCATTTGATGTTAAAGGGTAATTGCCTATGTCTGAGTGATACTGTGTATGTGGTGGAAGAACTACCACGCTACCACAAATATGCCTCCATTCTGCCAGAGAAGATTATGGACATCATTAAGATTTTCTCTGTGACCTTACAAGGATGCCTCTCATCTCTGCACTGGTAAGATTGGGGTTGATTTCGACATGGTCAGAGAGACAGCATGGTATATTCCAACAAACTTAAAAATCCTGCAACATCCCATTAGGCCTCACTTTAGTTTGTGTAGCAGTGTATGAACCTCTTCTGTGTTGAAACCGGACGTGCAATCAAAATCTCCCACTGACCCCTGTCCACACGTCTTTGTGTGGCACTTTGCAGGAGTTACTGTGACATTAAGCAGACAGGAGATTTACATTACTCCTCAGGGATGTCAGGATACAGAAGGAGGGGTTGTTATGGAAACGGACCCCCACATGGCTGTCAGACTTGTTTAATTATTCAGGACCACCATCACTGAACATCAGCAGGGCATCAACTGGAACCACTGAAAATACTGAATGGTGAGATTGAGAAAAAAAAAAATCATATCATGCATCAACTTTGGAAATCTGGCTAAACTCATCTTGAATTAATTTCACCGTTAGGGAAGTGATAAGTTCACTTCGTGCACAGTTAGTTTCCATGCAAATGTGAACTCTGGTATCCAATAAGGCAGGAAGCAAATTATTTTGTGTCAGCTGTCACATCAGGTTTTGCTACAGGAGAATCAATCTACACAGAACCCTATTAATGTTTTTAAGTGCTGTACTGTTTTGTGGTGTTTCTTCACTTATAAATATTACAAGCCCATGCTGAGAGAAAACTTTTATATATAGTCTGTCTACAAGTGTATCTGCTCATCAGGAATCATAATGAGTAACACTAATCCTGCTAAAATGGCCTGACTGGCTAATTGCTAACAAAAAAAGTAGATTTGGGATTATATTTGGTTTGTGGAATCAGCTGGCTAGCAGGATGACAACAAACGCAAGACAGATTTTTTATTTTCCTTTAATATAAAAGCTGCTCAGGATGTAAAGCTAAATCTAAAGTGCAACATAAATGCAGGATTTGACAGCTGGGTAGAAAAGGAAGGCTGCCAGAGAGGCTACCACAACCAAATCCTAACAGAGAATTTATGAGTAAAAATAAAGCATTTTCTGGTGGAGATTAATTAACTAACTAGAAAATAGGATGGAATAGAAGAGTCCTTACTAATTAACAGATTAACAGGTGGTTAAGAATCCAAGCAGGTTTATGAAGGAAGAGTAGCAGGGAATGTTAGACAAATGTAAAAAGAAAACAAGAACAAAAAAACAAAAAGACAAACAAAAGCGGCACAGACAGAATTATCCCAGGAACTTTACCTGTGCAATTTACAATTTACACGTCTCCCTGCGACTCTGACTAGAATCGAGTATGAAAACACTCTGAGGGATATTCACCTGTTATTTTACTAATGACATTATGTATCAGGGCTTTTTGTTGTTGTTGTTGTTTTGCTTTGTATATGATCAAAGGTTCAGAACAAACATTTTCTGGTGCAGCAACAAACAATGAAATATGGTTTGTTGTCAATCTCCATCATATTACTCTAAATACCAAGTTTTTTGCCATTTTTGACTTCTCATTTGCTCTTTAGGAGAGATCATGAAAAAAAATCCAGTATTAGTTTCCTACTTTGGATAAATAAAAAACACTTTTTTTTTCTTTTTTTAACCACAAAAAAAAAAAAAGTTACAGTTCAGAGTGTGTGTTGCCATAGTTATACCCTTCTAATGAAAACAATATTCAGTATAGTGCTAAAGGCTGCTGCCCACACAGGTCTTCGGCATATTTTTAGACGTGGCATTTTTGCACGGTTGAAAAGCCTTAGTATTACATAATTAAAAACTTAGCTGTAAGGAATACTCAGTTCATCAATCATCATAGGAACAAGAAGGGAAGGCACCAATATCCCCCTTACAATGCTTTTGTAATATTTACAGTAGTAAATTTACAAGAGAAATATTCTCTGGACTTGCGCTGATCAGGTTGCCTTCATGTTAACTTACATATTTTTGAAGCAGACACCAGCCTTTAGAGGCAGTCAGTGAGAAACAACTGGAAAGAGATGGTACTACTCCACCAGCCAGGGAGGATTTCCCCCCTTCCCTTTGTGGCAGATGTCTGGGTGTCAGAGAGCCCCTGTCATCATCATTTTGCCTGTAAACTGCACCACACCAGTCTGTCCTCTCTCATTTACTGAGCTATGCTGAATGTGTTGGAGCACTCAGCGTTCATGGTCAAGTGCACTCACTATCTGAGCCATGTGGTGGGTTGTGCATCGACACTGTTCAGACTGCACTCGGTAAATTTTCACTTTTCTGTTGTCACAGGTATGAACAACCCCACAGGTAAGAAAAATCATTTTTAAAGTATAAGTAACATTAATATGAAGAATTCTGGAGCCTTCACCAATACTCATCGATGGGTTTCCCCTTTTCTTTCCCTTTGACTGCCATCTCACAAACAGATGTAATATATACAATTATATCCTCAACTCATTCATTTTATAATCTCCCATTCCCGTTCCATATATTTTAATTGTACAAACACACACAGAGAAGTGACTATAGAGTTAATTACAGCATGTCAAACATAATGTAGCTTAAGTGCAGTTTTCTCCTCAAAATATATCACCGAATGGATGAAGTGTTCAGAAAAATACTGCATTGGTAAGTGTTCACTGTGGCTGATGCAGTACACAGAGGTATGTCTGACATTACTAGAAATCTGTATCTGTTTGTGGTTCCAATGCTGAATATCCACAAATAAATAACATAAACATAAGAAGTCGGGACAAAGTTGACCAATTTTATTTCCACCAATTTATTTCAGCCATGTCCAAACATGAGGATCCCTTTGCACTTGAAAGACAGGGTAACTAATCCTTTTAGCAACTAATCTAAGCAAAAAGATAACATTTTATCATAAAACAGTATTTATTCAACTGACAATTTCACAGCAAATATTTCATTTTTAATGGCAAAGTCTTTAAAAAAAATCCCAATAACTAATTAATTGTGAAAAAGTAAAAACAGCCAATACAACACTGACTATCTGCTCTCGATTGAACACTACATTTACTAATTCATTGCTACAATGATAACAAATATATACAAACTATGGTTGTGCAGCTTCAAAGTACTGTACAAAAGGTAAGGGATGGAGACATCTCTTAATCTTCTGCTTTTTTCTCCTTTTTTAACAGTAGAGTGGTTAAAAGGCAACAAGGTTATTGTCCTCCCTCCATCTCGCATGATCGGTTCGTTATACCCACACAGTCATAAACAGGTACTTATCAGTGCTCAGTGGGGGGGCCCCGCTCGCATCCATACACGCATCAATGATCATATAGTCTCAACGTTAAGCTTTATATCTCTCAGCAGGTATAAGATCTGTATGCATTTGCTGCTCACTACTGCAGTTTCCGTACATGAAAAGGCTTCCGGTTATTAAATCTCGACATACTGCGTTGGTAATAATGCACGAAAGATAAGAATAAATGAGGCAGAAAACAGGTAAAACATTCAGTTCAGTTTAAGAACAAAAGGAAAAGTAAATTCTATCTGTGCTGCACATGTGGTCAGGCTGGAGAGACCATCAGTGTGAAAAGATAAATAAAACTCTGAAATAAAAGATCCAGTAAATCTATGTAGGAATCCATAAAAAGGTGCTTGAAGTCTTTAGTTGTACAGCTGCACGATGATCAGAGGCTTTCTAGGAAAAGGTTTAGTTGTAACAGATGCTGAGTGGGAAAGAAAAACCTAAATGGTACTTACTTAACTATTTAATGGCATGATAGAAAAGCAAAAACAGCCTGGTTAATCTGATGCGCATTATTCTAAACATCAGCAGGAATATGGCTTATTTGCTTTTGCTATTCTACTCACAAACATAACCTTTCCCACTGGCTTTGAATTCTTTCATTTTTTCCGCACCATGTTAATTTCTGGCCTTATTGCATTTGATTCTCAGATGTCTGTTTCATTTTCGGTTTTAATCAAACATCTCATTTCAGAGAAAATGCAATTTATTTTCATAATTCCCTTCAGTTTGGTGTGTGTCTCAACCATTATGCTGTGTTTTCACACTAATATTTATTTTGTTTTAATGTCCCGCATAATAAATAGTGATATTGGTAGAGCTGCTGTTTAGCCTCTTTAAAAAAAAATTGGCTGTTAAGGCAAATTATGTCTCTGAAAAGAAAGTGCATTGACTTAATGGCATACTAACACAAACACACAAACAAAATCACAAAAATATTCACCTCATTCATAATAATACACCTTCTATCCACTTAAAAATGGTAAACATCTCTGTCAAAATTAATAAATTAAAGGTTCAGCAGTTCACATTCATCTGGCTGACTGTATGTGTATCTGTGTGCAAGAGTAGTTTTGGGTAGGCAAGTTGTTCACATTGGTTATTGTAGTTCTGTGGCTTTTTTGAGAAGCTCCAGGTCTTTCCGTGTTTGAGCTGCAGGGGGCAAACAGCCATACATCTCTAAACCTAAGGGCAAGTAGCGCTCCTGCAGTCCCAGGATATCATCCCCTTGCCCAGCGCGGAGCGAAATCCACGGAGGCGGTGAAGAACCACCCGAGAACCCCCACAGAGCCAGACTCCCTGTGGTAAAAGGCAGAAATAACACTGTATAAGAAAAGGAAACTTCAAATAGAGTTACTTGAGAGGAAAAGAAAGGAAAACATAAACCTTTAGTGTGCAGATCAGTGGTCTTGGCCACACCAAGGGAGACCAGATGTGGTGCTAGATCAGCCAGGCCTTCAGGCTGACCACGGGTTGCCATGAGCACTATTGACCTGGAAATATATCAGTTTGTATTACGGATGCACTGATCCAATATTAGTATCAGCACTGAAAAGGCCCGATCCATAGGCCCACATTATACGGAGTGCTAACGACGTGCCACGGTGGCTGACGTTTGTTTCCAAAATGGAGCAAGAGAAAGGTTCTGCCATCTGAAAATCTTTTGCATTACCTCAGTCGACACTGTTGACGGCTTCTAACAATAACTACATGTAGCTTCAAGCAGAAGTAAGAGCAGCAGCAGCTTCAAGAAAGAATTTTACTTTAGTCATGTTCTTCCTCATGCTTGTCCTGTCAGAGTTAAGCTATATGAAGTCATGACCATCTGCACAATATACTTTGAAGCTAAAATAACTCTTTAGAAGCGGCAGCCGTCAAGATCATGTCTCCTCATGCTGCAGCATCAGCGCACAGCGTTTTGTCTCGCATGCTGACGCTGTCCCCAGCTTCTCTGTACCTGGCACGGCCATCTGCTATAGTTTTGGATTGTGCTGCAGTGCGTGTTGTTCCTGCCTTGCTGGCATTTTCCCTTCTGATAACTATCACGTATAGCGGCATGTGCGAGTACGTTGTATCAGGTGATAATCATCAGCAAACGACCACCCGCGGCGGTAAACTTTAAAATGCAAGATACAGATAAATATAATAAAGCCAATTGCGAGAAAAAAGACACAGAAAAGTAACGTGGACAAATACGTGTGAACAGGAGTGAGGAAGAAAAAGAAAAAATAGGCGGAGATCAGGAGAACGTGAGACCAGACAGGAAAATACTCATTGAATATAAAATAAAATAAACAGTTAAAAAGTAATACAAAAGTTAATCTTAATATATCAGCCTGCAGTATTTTTTGTTCTTCCATTGAGGAAAGATAAGGCAGTTCAGTGGTTCAGATGTGTAGTTGAGGTACATCCGTTTAATGAGACTGAAGTAAAAAAGTAGCATGTAAAGGAGGAAATCCAAGTTTTATATGTCTTTAAAGTTAAACACTTTAGTGATCTTATTTATCTTTTTTTTTTTCTTTTTTTTTTTACTTTTTGACTTTTAAGGAGCAAGTTGTCTATTTAAACATATGTTAAGTTCTTTATGAGAAACTTTTGGGATATACTTATCTTCATTTATTATACAGAAAATTTTATAAAATATATTATATATATATATATGCTATAATCTTCTGGACCTTGGGCACAATCGTTTTTTACCAACCGGACCCCTTTACATTTTAGTTGAATACCCCTGCATTTTTGCATGAAAATTTTAAGTCAACTCTGATGCTGCCTTGCACGACAGAATGATCCCAGTCTTTACCACTCAATTAGACACGGTTTGTTAAGTACTTCAGCCCTATTTTTCAGTGTTGTATTGGCTGATACCTGATCTGAATCAATATCAGAAATGAAAAAAGTGGATCGGTGCATCCCTATTTTATAAGTGAAAAGGATTCTGCAAAGATTAAAATGTTACACTTGCAGCAGAAATGTGAAAGTATAAGATGTGAACGCGACTAACAAATGTTTGAGGCTTACCGCTTTGGTATTCCAGCTTTTAGGTACTGTTTCATTTTGGCATCCATCTTTGCAAATGAGGTTTTCTTAGTGACTTTTCCAGAACAGGCATCCACTGAGACCAGGAAAAACCCAAGTTGAGAAAAGGGCATGGTCACCTCATTTACCTAGTGGGTAGCAGAAAACAAATGAGCTAGCTAAACAAACCATGATAAAAGCTCTTAATTTGTAATGATTTGAATAAGAAAACATCAGATCAGTTTTTTAGGCTAACATGCTTACAGCGATGAAGGAGATGTTATCTCTTTGCAGCTCTTTGGTGCTGAGAGACTTCACTTGTGTCTGGAGGTAGGAGGTCCATGGCTCACTGGAAATCACCAACTGAGAAAAAAAAACAACAAAACCCTCAAATGTTAAACAGAGTTTTAAGTAGCTAAAAGGTTGCCATCCTAAATGTATTTCAGCAAACCTTTTGAGCTCCACAGTGTTTGCAAGGCTGTGTATTAAGAGCTGGCATATGCACCACTGCTGTGGGAGTCTTGGAGTACTTGGGGTAGGCCTTAGCTGTACAGTTACAGGTTTGTTTGGATGATGTTGTGGCCATGACTTTCACCCTTTCACAGCCTTTAGTTGAACAGTAGCTGTGACCGTTGCGACCATGCTGGGCCCGAAGGTAGAACCACAATAAACTGGAAATGATGGCAAAACAGGTCGAGTACAATAAACTTTCCAAATTCATGCATGTGTGAGAAGAATTCAGAACTGAGGATGTGTTCCCTCACCCGACAGGCTGGTCAAAAAAGTACTTCCTCTCCATTGGTTTCTTCTCCAGCTGTGCAAGGGATGACACTGTGCCGTAATCTTTCATATCATCAAAGGTGTTTTTCTGCCTGTCGTTGATATCGGACATGATCTGAAATGTGGTGTCTGATGGGTAGCAGAGTCCCACCAGCACCCAGTCGTCTCTGTGTGAGAGAAAGATGGGGGTTTTCAGCTCAGAAGTTTCACCTTGATGAAAGTGGTTCTTAAAAAACGGATGAGCCTTTAATGATGCAATGTTTGTAGGTGATGTCACAGATATACCATTACTTTGTGCACACAAAGACTCACATGAAGCACATTAATTCTACTCACTTATCAAAGTTGATGAGAGAGAGGACAACCTCTCTGGGTGCGGGTCCATTCCAGTACAGAGTGTAGCTCTTGCTCATCATCAGGATCGGCTGGTACTGCTGAGACAATGCCCCCTGGCTGTTAATCCCCCTCAGTACCAGAGGAGAGCTGGGGTATTCATCTCTGCTGATGGACAAACTGAGGTTCGGAGCTCCCTGTGTCTGGATGTATACCTGAACCAGGAGCATGAAGACTTTAAGGTTAAGGGAGAGACGAAAAAAAAGACAGAGCAATGGTTTGTATGTACCTGAGAGTAGCGCCCGCTGCAGGTCACTCCATTCCACAGAGGCAGTTTCACACATTCTGGATGTTGAATCAAGTAATTGTCTACTCGGCCAGCATATGTGTCTCTGTAACCCGTTACTGACCCATCCATATCATGAAAGATGGAGTTCTTGTCACCGTCCAAGTCATTCCCTTCAAACCACTGTCCAGGTCGACCAAAGAATGCTCGTAGAGCCACCTGAGGGGATCATTAGTGAGGAGTGTTGTGAATGTTTTCATTAATAATCTACTGTAACTAGTATATGCCAGGTCAGTGTATCACTGCACAGTGTGTTAGTGTTAGTGCAGCATAATTTCAATAATAAGTATCAGCTATCTTGCAAGAAATGGATATGAATTTCTAATATTTAATAGGAATTGTGTCAGAATTTGTCAACGAAATATGGAACAGCTCATTTTAAATAAATGTGATTCTTATTCTTTGACTTTTTTTTAATACAGACTGAATGAACCAAAGATACTTAATTAAACTGAGAGGCAAAGACATGTAAGATATAACCATAATTTTGCATTTGAGATAAGCAAAATACTCCATAAACAATAAACACAAACTGTACTGAGTATTTAAGATATTAACTGACACAATAAATTAAGAAAAAAAAGAATCAATCCCTAAGGTAGATAATTTGTATTATCATTTCTCCTCAATTTTCATAATGAAAATAATAATCTGTTATTATTAAATACAATTTATGCAGTTAATTATTTGTTTACATATTATTATAGAAGAAGAAGAAGAAGTATTAGTTTCACAGCTGATATAATGATGCACAAAGCTAAGAAATTGTATTGGGACTCTTAAGGACTGACTAGCTGTTAAGAGTTAATGTACTGAAGATTCAAAAAGAAACAAACTTCTGCACTATAACATGCCACCACAAGGGGGAACCAGTGATTCATATTTGCTTCTCCAAAGACACAAGCGAAACAGGTCCAGGGAGCGTTACGTACCAATTTAGCCAAGACTCTGATCCTGTCTAATGAATGTTATGATGTTGTGATACTTGCAGGGGAAATAACAACTTTGGGCAAACTCCAACAAAAAGGAGAAAATTAATATTTGTGGCTTTAAGTGTGCTGTACACAGGATCAAATATAGAAAAACTGATAAGGGGAAACAGATTTTTTCTTTGATAAAGAGGAAATCAAGAGTGAAAAAAAAGTTCTAACCAATGTAAGAGGATGAAAAGAACATTGTCAAACGGGTCTTCACTGAGAAAAAAAAAGGAATTCCTGTAAAGATTACTACATGAACTCACTGACAAAATGGAATAAAAAATTTGCACAATGTACTAAAAAAGCCTGTCTGACACCCAAGCTGAGTTGCATGAAAACCCACAGTCTCAGTCTGAATACTAGCACAATGTGTTGCACACTACTTTGTGTAAAAAAATATTGCAGTGCCTTAATTCATAATATATGAAGCCATTCAAGATTCTTAGGGCATTTTGAGTGAAGTCAAACCCAAATGTTTACTCACAGCGGGGTGGAAGCTGAGCTGGGACAGGTTGTTTCGTGGAGTTAGCTGCCACGTGTTCTTTAAGTTGAATCCAACCGCGCTGGTATAGCGCTCTGGTGTGGAGATGAATCCACGAAATGTACTCTGTGTGAGCCGCACTGGACCGTCATAGATCTGGAAACCTCGTATTGGAAACGTCCTAACATGGAGATGTAGACCGAACGAGTAAACCGGCAGCAATAAAAGACTTTTTTTTTGTTTAAAATAAAATAGAAAACCTGTCACAGTCAGATTAACATGAAATGTTTCCAAAAACAAATGGTTTAAAATTAAGCTTGAGTTAATAGTACTGATACTCTAAAAATAATTTTATTAGTAACCTGCTTAGGAGGAGAAAAGCTTTCTATTTTTCTAAATCTGTCGCTGTCAGACAATTATCCAAGAAGTTTCTATTCACTGGGTTAAAGCACCATAAAGAGGATTACAAATGTCTAATACGCTGTACAGAATTAATCAGCTTTCTAATTTGGTAAAATTTTCATTTAGTTGTAAATACTGTTACAGCCGACTAACCAACTGAGCCAGATGTCACCATGTGGTCTGGAAGCCTATAAAATGGTTGTAAACTTGTTTTCACTGGTCACAAACTGACACCTTTTAATAAAACTAAAGATAGAAATGTGTCACTTTCTCGTTTGCACTTCTCTCCTCTTGTGTACCAAAATGTGAAATGATGGAACAGTTAAAGACAAGCGGAAAAGGAGCTGACAGGAGACCCTCTGAGAACTCATAGGCCAAATTTTAAGTCTATTAACAGAGACTTGCAGTTTTGACATGCGGAGCCTTATAAACTTTTTGCAATGTGAGTTCAGCTTTATGGCACGGTCGGTGAGAACACTATTACCCACATAAGGTCTGTCTCATTTCAGAGTCTGCACACTACAAAGTGCGGATTCGTCAGCTGAATACGCCACAGCGCAAGAAGTACAATCCCATTTCAAGAGCCTTTTTTTGAGGAAAAAAAAAAAAACAAAGCCAGCCACTAAAACAGATTTTAAAATGGCATTTCTGGCTTCATTTGCAGCTATCTGATGAATTAGCAGCAAGAATGTGAACGCTTTAGGGATTGGAGTGCTATAGGAAATTCTCATACACCAGGTAGGCTGTTTCATTTCATGAATGAATAAAGGGCTTGGAAGTTCGTAGCCTACGGAGGCCAGTATGTAGCCTTCATGGGCTGCGCACTTTGTATTGTGCAGACCCCAAAATGAGACAGAGCTATGATACTCATCCATCTAATGACTTAAAATTGTAGAAACAAGAACGGATTTAACAATTTCATCCACACTGTAGTTAAAACTTTAAATCTGAAATCTACTTGGTCTTTGAATATCTACCAAAATATCGAATTAAGCATTTCTCTTCTACAGAAACATTGTAAAGGACAGAGCCACAGATTTTTATAACCTGAACCTAAACCTACCCAATGAGCAATTTCCCTTGCTGACCCTCCTACAGTTTTCCCTGTAATATTATTTCTGAATAAATAAATAAAAAAATCCCTCCTTACCTATTTCTGGGGAGGGTCCTCATCTTTCCATCAACCCCTCCCACTCCCCAGTATTTATTCTGCCCTCCATTGGTTCCTCTGTTTTGGCTTTCACCCACAAACAAGGACTGTGTCACCTCCTGGCTGGAGCCTTCATCTTTAGGGTAGCTGCCATCACTGGAGAGCAAGAAGATAAGGCCATATAGAATAAAAAACATATTTCATCTAAACATATAATACAATTTCACCTTTTTAGGGATGACAGCTGCAGATAAATGTTTTTTGTTTTTTTTTAAAGTGGTTTGTAACTTTCATAAATGCTCAGCAAGTTTAAATCACCTATAGATTATTGAATGCCATCTTGTGGTAGTAGAAAAGCAAATATGGCAAAAGAAAAAAACAAAATACAACAAAAAATAATTCTGATTTTAAAAAAGGGAATCAAAATACAGACCTTGCAAAAGAAAGGCCCACTCCATTATCTGCAAAGCTGCAAAGAACAATCAAATCAAAGTCTTAGAAAAAGTCTGCTGATGAACGCTGTGACCAGAAAGGTTTTGCAATTGAGACATCAATTATCAAATAAATAATTCTTCATCATCATCATTCAGCAAATACCAACATGACTTGTTCTAGGTATAAAAAAAAATAGTGGAATATGCGTATTAATTCATGAAACCAAACATGAATCACTAAATACTCAACTGGCACACAAAAGAGCAGATGTGTTCATCACAACAATTTGTGGCAGGATTAAGTCAGATTGGCAGCAAAAACAATTAATTAAAAAAATCTTTCAACCAACAGTGAAATATTTCTCTCCCTTTTTTCCATCAGCCTTCTGTTCACTTCAAGACAACAAACTGACTGCTCATCACACTGAGCTGTCTCACCCCGAGTTCTGGATGATGATGTCTCCGCCTCGTATCCATGCTCCTAAGTCATTATTCTTGAAGGAAATCAAATTGTCGATGACTGCTGCCACCCGAGGTAGACTAGGATCTGCATTCTGGTGCGGTCGAAATCTGAGAAAAATCATAATGTGATGAATACTTCTGCTGTTCTTGCAACTACTCATCATACATTTATTTCCTCCCAAGTTTCTTATCATTACTAGAGACCCAAACCAATTATCTCCTAATTTCTCTCCAAATGGTGTCCTCATGAAGTAAAACACGCTGATTATGCAATTGTAAATGTGGGAGTCTGTTCTTATTACCGTACCTCCCTCATTGAGGCCTGGAGGAGGCATGACAGGAAAGCACTGTATCATTAAAACAAAATGTTTAATCCACTGGTCAACCATCTATTAAAATATTACATTGGTCAACCATCTATCATATTATTACATTTAAATGTTGTAGTTTAAAATGATGCCTTGAAAGGAACTAAAAACATTTGCAGGATCTATAAACAAACTAGTCAAATCTTCTTTTTTGTCTATAAAAGGTAGCACTTGTGGCTGTTAGCGTTAAAATAACTTCCCAAGGAGCAGAGCTAACCTCAAGGGGAAACTCTGACCCGAATTTGAAGCTGGAATTAAGTTCATAAACCACATTCATTCTCTGAAATCTGTAATCATCTAATATACTCACAGTGGAATTTGCACCAACCTCCTCATATAAAAGGACACATTTTAACATTTAAAACCCTTCCCTTCATCCTTTTGCAGTCATGCACACACTCACAGAGTGCATGTCTGTGTGCAGCCAGCAGTCTCGGTGGACACATGAGATTTTTTCCGTCTAGTTGAGGGCTGTATTTGGGTAGGGAGCTGCAGAGTGGAAACTCTCTGTGAAGCCTTGTTTTCTCTGTCAGCACTAAGTTGACAGACCTTTCACTTAAAAAACAGCAGCATCCACCTATCTATCTCTGTCAGTGGCCAATTTTGGAGTACATACTGTATACAACAGGGAGCCATCACTAACCTTATTCATACACATGCATTAACACTGGCATTAAACTAAATATATTACTAAACCACATTTACGTTAATATTTACTCAGTGTATCATATAACACGGTGCATGTGATAATAAACTAGAGACCATTTCACAGTACACATAAGCTATGATAATGCTCACACATACACACCTGGCATTGTTATCCAGACAGAGGTATTCTCGGGGATCAGCAGCAGTGGCGTTTGTGGTTTTCACACCTTTATCAATAAATAGTCCTGCCTAGGAAGATAAATGCATGGTTACAATGAAGCATTAAGTTTTACATGAAGCTATGCTTAAACTGACTCAATTTCTCTTTAACGGATGTAAACTTGGCCTGCATATTTTACAGTGTGGTAGATGAAGCACTCATAAAATGTTCTAAATTTAAACAGAGTATAGAATCAAGCTCTAGAGGCTAAACGGATGTGCGAGGAATAGATGTAAAAATAATATCCTATAACTGATAAATTACATATAATGTACATATTTAGAATATTTAGAATATACGTGACACTTTAAAAAAAACTTTCCAGGACAAATGTGATGTATCTGTGTGTGTCTAGTCCATATGGAAATGCATGCTGTGAGGTTGTATAAGCAAGGTTTAGTTTGTAACCTCGGGGCTCCTTCCTCTGTGAGAGGCTGATGCGGTCAGACTGGACAAAGAGCTTACAGTTCACCTGCCCAATTTCTGTCTTCACACAACAGAGCACCATTGTAGAAGCCATACATGTCTGTGTGCGTGTGCGACGTGCATGTGTGTCTGGTTTTGGCAAGAACCAGGAAAGCACTCAACATTATGCCTACTTTTTCTCCCAAACAAGTCAAACACTGCATTTCTCTTGTCTCTGTGACGCGTGAGGACAGAAGAGACAACGTAGAGAGATCTGGCATTGCATAGTAAGCTTCTTTGTGTGTGGAATTAGCGATGCTAATGATACCTTAAAGTTGGAGTGTACACGGTTGTTGTAAAATATTCCAAGAGGAGTTAACTCTGCTTTGGTTTCTGCTACCAGCCCGTGAGAATCGCCAGTGGAAGAGCTGTGGAACACAAACCATATACCCGCATCCTGGAAAAGGAAGGAAGAGTTAAGGAATGCTGATAAACAGAAAGTTTAAACATTTCCTGCTCTTCAACAGGAATTTCATTACCTTTGAGTATATACAACCAGTGAATAGGTATTCGTAGATAAAACATCAAAAACTCTGTATGGGGCCGAATGTCCATTTTCCTGTTGGTCAAGTTCCATAGGAAGTATAGACTACAGTAGATATAAGAGCTCAGGCTCACAGGTCCTCAGATAAAAAGAGACAGCTCCCCTCAGCAGAGATGACATCAACTACCCCCTTCTGATAAATAATATTGCTCCAAGACCCTTTCTGGAGGACCACCATATTGTTTGTGCAAAATGAAAAATTAAGCATCATCTCTTTATATTTTCATAGATTAGGATCTCAATATGTTTGTGGACCTCACTATCAAATACTAAAGCCTGATAAGTCCCATTTTATTGATGGATCACTTTGTTATGAGCAGGAAAATCTTTTTTCAATTTCTATCATGTAAAGTTGAGGAACAGTAAAGCCTACAGATTGCTTTCACAAATGCAGCAGTTCATTTGTAATTAGGGGCTTTTGCCTTTGGTGATTCACTTTTTCCTTTTTTTCCCCTTCTTAATCATTTGCAAGAAGTTATTTTAAAGCAGTTTTCTTGCGTAAATCTGATTTTACTACCTGCGAGCCAGCAGCCGCATTGCTGATGAGGTTGTTGTTGGGGTTGGCGATCCAGAATGTTGAGACTGCCCTGGAAAACACCCCAACCACACACACACACAGAGACAAGGACATAATCAAATACACACAAACAGAAAATTATAATAAAACGGACATTAACTTGGCTTACGAGACACTAATTCATACATATAAAGAGAGAGAGAGATATAATACTTTTGTAATCTTTCTAAAACTCTGTCAATGATCCACCTTCTCCAACGTCAACACTGGACAGGGGCAGCTCTGCCAAGACTCACAACACACACAAATTCCTGGAGACAGGCCTAGCTGCTTCCGCACAGAGGCACTTTTCTTGTACCTTTGACATGAAAAACATCCCATAGAGAGAGAGAAGCTTGTTATTGCGTGGATAAAATCATCCTGTTTTTATCTCCCTCACACTGTATTACTCACTCAGTCCAGTATCTCACTCACATGGATGCGTGTACCATCTGATTTCTCTCAAGTCACATCTGCATCATCTTGCTGAGTTTCTCACGCTGACTCAGAGTTAAGATTTATTATGACACTGAGATACTTTTAAAGGTGGAAAAATCTTTTGCCTGTATTAAGGTCTGTGCTTTACAGTTCTTGACTTAAGCAGAGGGTCTAGTTAAAAGCTGATTTATTTTACAAGGATAAGAGGAAACAATTGGCATCATCTCCTTGTTGCTATTAGTAACAATTTGTTACAAAGTAAAAACCATGTTCAGCCTCAACACAAAGAAATACTATTAATTTTACTTTCACACTTCAGATAAACCCAGAAAATAATTAAATCTTCTCAGTAATGTAGCAGAAATATATGCACACACGGTCATAATGTCTCACTTGCACTCTGTACTTGGTGAGGGAGTGTAGCCCTTGTACACTTTGTCCTTTATAGAGGTGCACAGAGTCTCATTGCGATCAGTCGGCAGCAGAGTCCCAGGTCGAGTCACCAGGCCAAGGTTGTGGTAAAAAGTGTTTCGCTGTTCAATCCCATCCTCAAGGAAAAAACAGTGGCCCAAAGTGTCATAACCTACAGTGTTCTTCACCTGGGTCAAAAGACAAATTGAACACAGAATGCACAAAAAGATTACGACCAAGTTCAGCAGAGGAGAAGAGAATATAAACAGTTTCATGTTCTGTTTACAGCATAAAAGGAAAAACTATTTCTCATCCAAATATACAAAAGAACTTGGTAAATAAAAAGCCTACGGCAACATCTGCTACATCACTTCAACAATTAATTAAATGAAAAATACTTCCTTGGTACCCAAATACAAATGATAATGTCCTTTTTAAATGATAAATCTGAAGTTGATTAGTTTAAAGTTATTGTTCTGGAGGGTCATGGCTATTGGCAGGAATTACCTCCTGTGGTCATTCACACTTTACTGTGTTGTTTAGAAAGTGTGCATCATGTTCAGCAACTACGACAGCATTCATTTCTGGATAAGCAGCTCAGTTGTTGAGCTTAGGAATTTGCACTTTTCACTAGACTTATAGAACATGTGCAACATCTTGGTGAAGACATTAGAGGACCTTAGCTTCCTCAAGAAGTAGAGTCTGCTCTGTCCTTTCTTGTTGATGGCCTTGGTGTTGTCATTTCCAGTCTAGTCTATTTCCAGGTATTGGTAATCCTCCACCACCTCCACACTATCTTCCAAGATGTACATACTGTAGTGTTTGGTCATTCCTGTTCTTCCTAAAATCCACAGTCATCTCTTTGGTTTTGTTCATGGTCAAGATGAAAAGATTGTTTCCGTACCATTGCACAGTGTGTTATGATCCCAGGCCCAGAGATTTTTGTTTAGATATTCAGAGTTTTGTGTGTGGTTAAAACAGGGCTGAGTGGTCTGGCTGTGAAGTAGCCCATCTGTGATAGGCTGGGTTGTTTGCTGGCCAGCTGATCCGAGTGCTACCTGCACTATTTAATTGTGCTGCTTACATTCATTTGGTGCCACTGTGGTAGAATAAAGCATCCTGCTAATGTGGTCTTGGGTCTTAAGCACTATGCTTTGATTTTTGAACAGTGTAAAATGTGATGCCTCTATGTTTTGGATTTGGGTTGCTCCTGATTTGTGTCTTCAGAATTTCTGCATCCTGTTGTAATACTTTTAATGTTTTATGTACCATAAAGCACTTTGAATTGCCTTGTATATGAAATGTTCCAAACAAATAAACATGCCACATTTTTCTTTTTTTTTTTTATTGTTTGTTTTCCAATTAACAACTTACTTGAACATGAACAATTATTTCTGGTATTAATAATGCCACTAAGCTTGGGTTGTGAAAAAGTGATTGACCAGTACTCAGAGTTGTTTTAAATGACTGAGGTGTTAGGTAGTCACCATCCCAGGCAGTTTTGGAGACAACTACCTGAATTTTGTGGAACTTCTAATGAAAATTATAGGCTGAGTTGTGTGAAAACCACAAAAGAAACCAAAAAAAATCATGATTCTCAGAGCACTAACTAATTTGTCCAGATGAGAGTGACACTAAATTAACACATGTTCATTCTTTGGGGAGACACTACAGACCAGAATTCACCCCTCAAATGTAACATCCTTCAGCAGATCCTCTCTTTTGCTGTGAAATACTCAGGATGACACCATCTGTACTGAAATACTTCCACCCTCATTTTTTCCTGCTCATTTTCATGTAGTGCACAGACATATGAGTGCCTGAGATATGTTCCTGCAGGTTTGTGTTGGTACAACACATAATACTGCATTCTTTGTATTCCCTCTGTGTCCTTGTTAGCGCTTCAAGCTAATTCATTTTGTTGGCAAGCAACCTCACATTTCTCATCAGAATGTTTGAAAGAAATGGTTTATATTTCCTCGTCTTTTGTCTCTGCCTCACTCCCGTCCAGAGTCATCTTTATTTCTACTTTAAGTCATGAGGGATTCGGTGTGTTATTTTTGTTCATTAATTTTGTTTCAGAAAGCTAAATCATCAATCGTGATCCCAGCAGTGTACAACTAATCCGTTGCCGAGGATACTCATAACAGATGGAAAATGTCCTACATATAAATCACTCAAAACAGAAAATATCCACCCCTGCAGGAAAAGATTTCTTTAGAGATTTGGTGTAAAAATTGATTCTCAAAAAAAAGTTCACCAGTGTATAAAGTTAACAAAGTATAAACAGACCTTACACAAGATTTCACAAAATAAGTTGATCAAATTAGACATTATTCTTCAGTCCTGAGTCCTCAAGAAATAATTATGACCCATCATACACACAATGAAGGATGTGTTTGTTGTAAACAAATTTGAGAATGAGATCCTGTGTTTCAATGAGATTACTCACATAAAGAAAAAGGTAAATAAAAGGTATATGATATGAGCCACACAGACACCCATTTCACAGTTTACATATTAGTATGAACACATGATCTTTAAACCATATGCTTCCCTCACAAAAAACAAAACAGAACAAAAACAAAAAAGGGCAGGAGGCATCCGAGAAATCCCATTAAAGAAAATAAGAAAACTAGCAATTGTTCTGACAGTCAGTGTCACATTAACTCTATACTCACAGTACATCTATAGATGATTTTTCTACACAAACTTAGTCGAACACGCACACACTTTACTCACCAGCAGGCCGTTTGTAGCATGGATGGTTAGACAGCGGGAGAAGGAGTGGTGAATGGAAAGCCCATCGACAAAAGTTGGCTCCCTGTAGCCACCCCTCTGGTCAACATCCCCGCACATGTGAAAGTGGATGGGGTACCGGCCTTTTTCTCTTTGCTGACCCATGTTCTTTAACTCAACATAGGATAGATGCACCGATGAGAAGTTTCCAAAGATCTGCATGGATGGGAGGGAGATAGTCAGCTGGCTGATAGAAAAAAATCATTAAAAAAGGAAGGGGAATTTAGACTTTTTGCCTCCTGAGGTCAAGAGGTGGTGACTCTCATTGATCTACCAGGGGCCTTAAAGGTTCACTTGGACAGTAATAGTGTGACTATAGGGGCGTGACTGAGAGGAACTTCTCCCACACCTTTAGGTTGAGCTAGGTTTTGCATCTCTGTTGTTGAGACAGTTGACTGGGGTTGGGCTCCTCTATCGGACTGAGCTCGCCAAGGTGGCTAAAATGCTCCTGTGTGGCAGGGCCTTGGGTGTGGATGAGGTCTACTTTTGATGAAGATTGGAATCCACCAAGAGTTTCTGGAGGCAGTCAAGGTGTGGACAGGTCGGGTTTGGTTGCCTAAAGATTGGGTCTCTGTTTTTTGTCAATGAGGTGGTTCTGTTGGCTTCATCAGGTTGTGTTCCCAAACTCTCACTGGCGCGATTTGCAGCCAAGGTGAAGTGGTTGGGAGGAAAATAAGCACCTCCAAATCTAAAACCACAGTCTTCAACCAGAAAAAAGTAAAGTGTCTTCTCCGGGAAGGGAATGAGAACCTTCCCAAACGGATGATTTCAAGTAACGTGAGGTCCTGTTGACGAATGAGGGCAGGATGGAAGGGGAGTCCGACAGGTGAATCAAAGCAGTGGACAAATCTCTCAATTTACCAGTCAATCTATTTTCCTACCCTCACGAGGGGTGGATAGTGGCTGAAATAACAAGTTTATGAAAACAAGTGGCTAAAATTAGTTTCCATAGATTTGCTGGGCTTTCCCTTAGAGATAGAGGAAGAAGCTCAATCATCTGGGAGGAGCTCAGAGTAGAACCCCTGCTCCTCCACATCAGGAGGAGCCAGATGAGGTGGCTTAGGCTACTGCTGACATGACCCAACCCCTTGACAAGCGGTAGATGGATGAATGGGTGGATGGACATTAAGTATTCCGCATTATTCCCTGCTTGACACTCAATGAACTAAAGCTCAGTTGGCATCAGGTTATATAGAGTCAAAGTCCTTACAGCCAACGATGCTAAATGCACAAATTGATGAACATAATGAACAATTATGCAAATACGTCAGTGAAAACAATAAAACTCTGTTGTACAAGGACTTCTATGAGGCCTTGTGTGAGCAGACACTATCCATAGGATCTGGTTTCTGTCAAAAAGGGTACTGACTAGTCCTTTTAGAAAGCTCAGGCTTACACAGCACACACCTACCATCTCCCTCAACCTCTGTGTAACTTACACAAATACACATACACACTCATTGTTTACGCTACTACTGATGCCTCAAGCATGCCCAAGGTCCCATACTGAATTGGAAACCTGAATAACCTCTCATTTAGGGGGAAATATGAATATAAAATACATGCACACTTGAACTTTTCAACATAGAAAATATCAATCAGATTGCTACAGACACAGTGACCTTTCAGGAGATATAAGCAAATACATGAATAAAGTTAAATCTAAACAAGGGGCTGTGCAATGAAATTCATGCACATACCTTAACATGGCCTCCAAAGGTGTCATGGCTGTAGAACTGGCACATGTTTCCATAGCAGGTGTTTTCCATTTCTCCGTAGATGAGAATGTTTCTAGACAGCAAAGCCACTTCAGCGCGCATATCGACTCCATCAATGATCTCCCCCATGTGGTTGTAGTGAGGCTTCCCTAGCAGGACAGACAGGTAGATTCTTGGTCAAAATGGAATTTCTAAAGAGATATTTGTTAGACAAACACATTATTCTGGCATTACTCTATGTGAGGCCTCACCCAGAGACACAAGAAAAGTAGACATTTCATTTTTACTCAAGGAAAAAAAGCAAACAAATTTGGCATCAAATTATTGTGCAACCTTTCTGAAGCAATTCAAATTATACTGAAATACACAAATTGCAGAAGCATAATGTAAACTCAAGTATTTTGTTTTTTGGGGCAAAAGCATAGTTTTGACGGTCAGAAACAAAGCATGCTTTACAGCTGCTCATGAACAAACAACCACACTTCAAAATCATAGGCATGTAAAAACACAAGTAACCAAATGTATATTAAAAACAACATAAGCACCGCTTCCATAATACGGAAATTACCCTTGCCCAAGGGTGCAGCTGTCAGTGATCATGCTTCGCACATGCACACTGCTCAGCCTTTCCTCATGGTAGCAATAGAAAACTGAGCGCATATAACACACCCGTCTCTCCAAGAAGGGAGTGTCCACTTGTTGAAAAGAAAAGTCAAACAAATGTGATTCACAAATTCATAGTATAAACAAGACAATTAATCTAATCCATAAAGTCACTGTAGCCATTATTACATGAAGCGACTATTAACATAGCAGCTAATATTGTCCACTTGGCCTCTTCAAATAACCTTACTTCACCATAATTGTTAAAAATTAATTTAGATTTCTGTTATGTTGATTCATATATATTTACTCAATTAAAAATTACAAAAAAAAGTACCTGTCAGCCTTGTTGTCTACATGTTTCACAAGATTTAAACTATCAAACCTGTACCATATCTTTACTAGGGCATTTCATATGACATTAGCGTACACAATGGTCTAAACCCTGAGAGGACAAACACTAACACAGCCCTGCCCTCTCTCTAACCTTGTATCCTGACTTGTCTGCTAGTACAGTGAGGGCACAGTAACAGGGAAAATTCTTCAGCTTGATGCATGGAGTAGTCTGTACTGGCAATGACAACTCTATCCCCCGGGTGCCAGGTCTGCTGCACTTCATCCTGCAGGTTTAGCACCACTTGGTCGACAGCGTCCACCTGGAAACCCATGATGGGGAAGCCTGTGAGGTGGGGTTGGAGAAAAATATTCAACTTGTCATTCAGTGCAAAATAATCTAGCTCTATAAATACTGTACAACTTAGTGTAATTAAGGTGAGAAATGTAACGGATGATTAACTTACTCTTAACACATATGAGTAGAGAGGGTCTTTACGAAGCAAGAATTACCACATTCTCCAACAGTGAAAGAAGCAACGTCTATAAGACTACATCGGTGAATTTTCAGGAATAGTTAGCAAAGGTCTTAGAATACTTGTTTATTAAGGCTTTATGTTTAGACATGTTACAAATAAAGCTGGAATGGTTCAGGAAATGTCTTGTCCTAGCTTATCAAGGAGGCGTTTCCACTCTCATTAGTGTTAACGACACAGTTTGCGTAATAGTTGTTACTCATGAGCTAATAAAAGCTCAATGTTTCTGTCTGAATGATCTGCTCTTAGAAATGCTCCAGTTTTCATCTGTCATTATTTTCGTATGAACATACGAGAACAATTTGGGATATGAAAACAAAAAAAAGGGGAAAATGCATTCCACAGGCTTCAATTTCATAACATCTGCAGCAAAGCACTTTTACTCATAGAAAAGTGGAAACTGAATAATTCAACGACACCAGATATTATGAGCCAATGCAACAATTATTGAGACAACTTGTTTGGGATAATAAAGCTTTACACAACAGGTGTACCGACATCCCCTCCCCAGGATGACAAAGGAGAGCCATCACTATATTTTTTACCAAATACAGCTTACTGGTTTTTAACTCATCCTCACCATTCTTCCACTCGCTGTAGGCAGTGACTGAGAAGCCAACTCCGTCCACAGTGGTGAAGTTACGTTTTGCCAGAGCTCTGCCTCCTGTGTTCAGATTTTCATGTTCCCTCACATCTTCTGAGCATGATGCATTACCCCCACCAACCACAGAGACCAATGCCCACGCCTGCCTTGAAAAATGAAAAGAAAAAAGGTGTAAGAGAGGTAAAAAAACATGAATTTCTTTTTTTTTTTTTTACTTGGCTGAACACAGTTACTATGTCTATTCAAGTGAATTATAATGCATAGAAAAGTATTGCAGTGAATTACCTTGAGATTACTTTGTTGAATTTGTGTTTTACTAGTAAAACGGAATGGAATAAGTCCAGTTTTAGGTCAAATTCTTTCAGACACCATATGGCATCAGTAGTTTATGACAACTGACTTTCGCATACCTCTCAAAACACTTGAAGATAATTATAGCCTCCGCTACAAGACGTAGCGGCAGAAGTGGTGAGCCAATTAAATTTAGGATGATTTAGGTAAGATGTCATGTTTACAGAATCTTAAAGATGTTTATGTTATTGCCGCTATCATCAGGATGAAGATGTGTCCATAGGTAATTTAAAACTTTTACATCAAGACAAGAAAGATCAGAATCAATATTTAAGTAGCAAGCCTTATCAATAGAGTTAACAAGTTGTAAGTGTGGCCAAGGTATATACCTGAAGCAGGGCAGGAAGTGAAATAAAGTCAGACACCTGGCAATAAAAGTAAATGTCATATACAATTAAATCTAAAAGAAAGTTTGATTAAAACTAAAACGGAATTCAGAAAGGGTGTCAATATGACTAAAATGAGATTACGTCGATTAAATAGGAAACATTTCAGCAGAGAATCGTGAGGGTGTGGATGAGGAAAGGGACTGGGCGTACTTCTGAACTCATATTATCCAAATCAAGCCAGTGTATAGCAGCTCAAAGCCACTTCGGGATCCTCATGTCACATCTTTTGCTTTTTAATAACTTTTGTATTGTCCAGGATTAGAGCAATGAGTCCAAGTAAGTCTAATTCCTTACGCTGTCCATGAGCATTGTATCTTGAAGACCCCTAACTTTATTTTATTTATATATTTATTCATTTCTAGAACAAATTTCATGTACATGACAAGACAACTAACAACCATTGCTTTCTCACACAATTTACCGGGATGTATTAAACACAGACCAATGGATTCATGTCCGTGTTGACAGTACATTCAGGCAAGAAAAAAGTGATCATAGCAGAGATCTCATGTTTCCACTCAGGCATTGCTTTTCCCATTCCAAGCACAGTACACACTCAAACTTATCCTCTCTAGCTGGTTCAAGAATTGACTGAACTAAAGCCCAAAGCTCATGGCAAATTCATTTCACTGTAGGGAGTATTCCAAGTTAATATTTTTCTATGGTTATAGTGGATTTTACTAACAACATCAAAATCTAAAACTGCGCATCTCACTGATAAACAGGATCCACTCTGCTCCATCATTACATCTTTCATCTCATCCTCTGTGTGATCATCTTTAACAACTTCATTGTTTGACAGGAACAGATGAGTCGAGTGAAGGCCAGAGGTGAATTCACTACAGACCAGTATAAATGAGTTTTTATGCAACTAAGGTACAAAGACTAAAAGACACAAGAGGTCATCAGCCACAAGGCAGAAACCATCAGGTCCAGGAAGGACAACTTCTCTGATGGAAACTAACCTGTGGAACACAGCAGTCAAGGTTTGGAAATGTCCATCAGTTCAAACTGAATAGGTTGTTGTGTATTGCTATGTGTGTTGGACTTAATGATGGGTGCAACTGGTTTATGATCTGACACAGCCAATACTTAAACTAGCATCGGAAATACTTGCCAATCCTGTCAAAAGTCAGGGTATCGGGATCGGTGAGTACTTCTGTCTAAACACCATCCGATACGAACCATAATTTATTCCTGCCCTACCTGACCACACACTGGACAAAATCTTGCGTCAACATTGTTTTTTTGTTATTAGCCGCAGATTGACAGAACTCAATGTTGTTCTAACGGTTAGCAATAGCTTTATGTTATCGACTTGCAACATAGTATACTTAACTAGAATACATTTAACTAGGGCGCTATGATGTCTGCAAACATAATCAAATAAATAGGAGTAAAAAAAATTGCGTCGGAACATCCCTAACAGAAGAATTAAACATTTTCAGAAAGCAGCACATCCTGTGGTTCTACAGTAAGCAGCAGCAGTATTCCCCTCTACTTTACCATAATAAATAAATGCCATTAATCAAAGCATTACCATTATGCTCAAGGTCAAACCAGGTTTACATTGTAATTTATAACTGAAGATAACAAAATCAGAAAAAACCGCCATGTTGTCATTTTGATCATATATCAAATGAGAACCTCTTATAAATACATGCACCTGTCCTACTATAAGCAAATCCATTTAAAGCATATCTTCAAAGAAGAAGAAAAAACTGTTTAAGGATTTAAATAAAGTGTGAAACTTTGCGCGTTTATTCTCAAGTGCCTCTGAACACAGTGTCACTCATTCAAACTGCTCTGATGTGTATTTGAGGGGTATTTTTTTTTAAAACCACTGCCTTGGCATCCCTCCTCTCAGGTGAAATGTGACACTGGAGAGCTTGGCATGCAAGTTCGCTTTAACCTCACTAAAGACTAAACCAACTCCAGTTTCATAATAGCACTTTTTTTTAAGTTAAAAAAAAGCTGACTTTGCACAGTTGTGTCAGTGGCTAATAAAAGGTCTTTAAAAGCACTTTTCTTCCTTTGCAAGCTTAATCAGTAATCCACATGAGCAGTGGCACGGCCTGAGAAACATTCAATATCTGTCCAATTGACAGCACAGACATGAAGGGCATCAAATCTCCTGAATTGCCAGATTTTACACAAATCCTGGAAACCCGGACCGTGGCCCCATTATCCTGTACGTGCTTCCTTTTCTGGTGGAGTGTAATTTAGCAGAAAGTCATGGGAACAGGAAGGCAAATAAGGAAAGATTCAAGGAAACATACTGAACGAAATGATACATGAAAGATCGTATTTTTCCAAGGAGGGTAATCATGGAACAAAATGCCGGTATTGTTAGTCCAAGTTTCGAGGCTTCAAAGGCAAGAGTGTTTATTTGAACTGTTAAACAAAAACACATTAACCTTTATTGCCCTCAGGAGAGCAAGAATAAACAAAACACACCTAAAGATTTGTTCACAGAGAAGCACTACAAACTGGTGTATTCTGCAACACAACCAAGCAACAAAACACGCTTAAATATTCTCAAAGTGAGAGCAAATGTGCCTGCAAAGAAAGTCAAGAAACCATCTGTGTGCATTGTTAATGACGCAGCAGTGCTTACCTGTATTTGAGATCATAGGCAAACCTGCTGCCCAGCACTTCCTGAAAGGCTTCCTTGGTTTCATCTAGAAAACTTTTGACGGCTGAGTCTCCCACAGCCACTGCGACGATGCGGCCAGCCGGCAGGGAACGGAGAAGCTGGGTGAGCCGCCGGCTGTCATTACGTAAGTCGTGTGTATCGTACCGCTCAGAGAACAGCACCGCGGCTGTATCCTGGTCCACCACGCGCAAGTTGATGCCTCGGCTGAAGTTCTTCTGGAAGGCATATCCTCCTGAGGCCAGCCCGGACGCTGGGATAGTCCGAGTTAGCAGCGACCAGGAAACTCTCTCGGTGCCATGCAGCTCTAATGTTCCACCAGCCATTACGCCGATGAACTTTGAGCCCAGCCCTGGGACCTCAGGTACAGCCTTGTTGTCAGAACGACCCATGAGAGCAATGGTGGCAAGAGAGCGATAGCGACATTTGGGTGACCCCATATGAAGGGCTCCACCTTCTTCAATGAGAATGTGATGTGTTCTCAAGGTTATGTTTTTGGATCCATCAGGATTGTCGGCAAAAACTACCAGACCTGGAAGAAATGATAGGAAACAAGCTCATAAACAGGACTCCAGCTGTTGAATGAAATTATTATAGTTACTAAATGTTTATCTATCAATGTTGCAACTTAAAATGTAACTTATTAAATCATGCCGCTTGACATGCCTACCTCCTGATTGGATGGTAAGTGAACGGAAGGTAGCGGAGGATTCTAATCGAAATAAATGTCCCTTCCTTACAACAAAGTCCTTGTCTGGTTGGTGATTTGGATTCCAGCTACTAAGAGATGGGTTGTGGTCTGGGCAATTCTCTGTGAACAAATCCAATTAATAATAATCAGAAAACCTCATACTTACAATTTCACAAGAATTTAAAAAAAAAAAAGTAGTCATGACATAATCAGAAGGGTGCAAGTCAACCTGTGGGATACAGAGGAAAATGATACTAACCATCCAACTCATCTCCATTTGTGAGACTAAGAACCAGAATCAGAGTAAGAAGGAAAGCCCCCAGTGAAGTGCCACAGCAGATTAGAGTATTCTTTCTTTGCTGAATGCTTCGTGCAAGCTCCCTTCGTGGACTCCCCTCTTGCAAGCTGAGCGCAGTTTGACGCTCCCTTGGTGAAATGCGAGGTTTCTGCGGTGGAGGTGGTGGTGCTTTGGCAGGTGGAGGTGAACGGATGGGAGCCACCCGCCCAGGAACGTAACCTGGACACCTCTGATGGTTCCCATTAGACGGAGCCACGAAGACAGGGAAGCGGCTGGGGCCATCGCTTGTCGGCATGGTATATGTGTCTGCTTACCTGAAAGGGAGAAAAATGGCAAATAAGCCCTAAGGAGAACATAAGACAAGAGATGCAACCCCCTCAGGTATTGCATACTTGGGATGGGCATAATTAATTGACAATCGATTATTCGATTGTTAAAATTTTAATGGTTTAAAGGATCTTTTAATCGATTAATCAAATGCATCTTTAGACTGGTGCTTAAGTTGCATGTAAACTGCAACAACAAAAAAGCCCCTAGAATGGGAAGAAAAACTGAAGGAGGTAAAGAAGCAAAGGGGCTGATTTCAGGGAAACAGGCAATTACCCAGTGACCAACTCAGTCCTGTACCTCCATGTAAATATAACCACAATGTGTTAAAAAAAAAAAAATCTGTGACTTCAAGCACATAAATTATCCCTGACTAGTTTGGCTTAAGTTGGAGGACACTGTGTCATCTCTTGTCAGCAATAATAGAGGAAGTTGCGAACAACAGATCAGAACATTCCTCGGACCAAAAAAACAGCAAAAACAGATGGCACCAATTACTCTAGGGAAGCAGGAGACTGCTTAAGTTTAACTCTGCACACCCTTATTTCACATAAATCAGAGAAAGTATGTCAAAGTAGCTTATAGCCATGAACACACACACGCAGTCATATTATACCATATAAGAAAAACAATCCCTTCTATTAATGTCCCAGAGGCTTCTCTTACTTTAAACTAACCATACCTTAACCTTAAAGGAAATCATGGCAATAAAATTGTATCATTTAAGTGTCAGAGACCCACCTATTTATTCCCAGAGGTTAGGTGTGACTAAATAAAATTATTACCATATAATAATTGTATTTGTGTGACAAGATGAGTAATACATTAGGCTAAAAGGTCAGACGCACATATAGACACACAGACAAACCCATAGCAAACAGGAAATGACACTCTATAAAAAAAACAGGCTTCACCTGCACTTTTCTTGGACAAATATCATTTTCAACACAAATGTCTACAGTGGATTTCATAAAGCCCACATGCTTTCTTTTTGAGGTTACAGACTGGTTCCAGTTCAGGCTGCCAGTACATCACGGGGCATTCACACAGAGACAACCATGCAGTCTCATTTTCACAATTTGGAATCACCACTTAACATAAACAATATGTATATCTGAAATCCCATGAAGACATTCAAGCACTGGTATCCACTGTCTTGTTTTTAAAGACACACATATGCATCTTCTAGCCAGCCCCCAAAAACAGACTCAAACACAGAGACCCACACACACACAATGACCATTGTCTTAACAAGCCAATTAGCAAGAGAAACAACAGATCTCTTCAACTCCTAAACAAAGCGATGCACAATCAGATTCTGAAAGACAAGAGCCCTGTCATTTATGTTGGCCACAAAATAAACTAGGCTTAAAGCTGTGTTTAGCCACTTCACCTTGAATATTCAATTACAATATCTCTATAAACCATCCTAAATACAGAAACTCAACTAGATAGCAGCTTGTTTTAGATTCTCTCCCTTCTCATGCTGAATTAGGCAAACTCCGCGGGAGCCCGGTGATGCAAACAGATGATCCCCCAGGCAGCATCAGTCTCTCGCTCCATCACAAGCTATGTTTTTATTCACATTCCTCACCATAAAAGGGGCCAGTCTGCACCTGCTCTCTTGTGGCTTATTGTCCAGCCCAAGCCTGAAGACTGCTTAACACCTTAAAGCTATTCCTAATCACATTCATCACAAGGTTGTACTAAAGATCTCGTATAATATACTTACTAAATAGCCAGAAACTCCCTCCATGCCCTCATATTTTGCTGATTTCAGAGCTTCTGAATATCTACCAGATGTGGAGGGAAAGACTGGAGTCAAAGCGGAGCAGACCATCACGCATTCCTCAGCCCTAAAATCACCCTAAACTTTGGACGTGGACCCTGGGAGTGTAACAAACAGCAAACCACGTGTTACCCTCTGTAACTAAGTCAAAAATGTAAACAGAGCCAGTGATGTCACAACATTTAATACTAACTACCAGATTCACAGCAAACCTGTGTAAATGGTTTGTAAATTGGTCCATGCTGGGCAATAACCTGTGACAAAGGGATGGATTTCATTATTCGTGGTGATTTACGGGCTTGAATTGGTCATATGGGGCTTTAAATGACTCGATTACATTTCTTAGTCATCAAACATAAACTTTATATGCTGCAGGGAGTAACTAGTTACCGACATGTCACAAAAGAGGAACCTAAAAGGGAACGTGGTATAAAGCAGAGAGCAGACTTAGAAATAACTAACTTGACGGGACACGAAGCAACACGCTGTACGTAACTGTTAAAATTAGCCTAGAGAGTCTAGAGAGTTTTTAACTAACTTATTCAGTTTTTTGAGAATTCTCTTTCTGTGAAAGCAGACTTCAATTCAAAACCTCACCCGGTGAATCCTCTTCCACCCCCAATGGTTGACGGACGGACACAAAGTAAACGACCGGGCAGACGGTGAGGTCTACCGTTTGTGAGCCTGTCCTGCTCCTCTCCTTCTCTGTCCATCCGCTCTCTAGAAAGCCCGGTGAAAAAGCTGACCATGCGCTGGTGAGAAGGTTAAGTAAGTTCTCACCCTGGCCGAGTTAACGCTCAACGCGTCCCTTTCTTATATACCCCTTCTTTCACATATTTTTTTTTACCCTGCTGATAGGTTACGCTCCGTCCGTCGGTCAGCCTCCAGCCCCACCAAGAGAAAGCAGGCGCGGCTTCTAGGAGAAAAGGAAGTGACGATGCATTCACTGACTGTCGGAAATTTTGTATATCATGAGGAGACCCCCAGAAAGAGAACTCAAGTAGGCTATTTTGCTGACAGGTGCAGGAAACGTACTTTCAAGCATTCGCCTTTATGTGACTCAATGTTTTTAATATTCAACTTTAACCGGGATCTGGGCCGTCTTTCTAAAAGAAAATCTTAATAGGTTTAAATGTAAAATAGTAAGAAAGATTCTATAAAGAGACATTGCTTTGCATGTACTCCCAAAAGTTCAAAAACAAGATCTATTTCTATTAGGAGATGCTTTTATTCGAAGTTTGTGGATATTTTTTTAGCAATTGATATTGTTCTATCTTTATACCTGCCCTAGCTTTACTGTCCTATCTACACGGGTTTTTAGGACCTATAGCTCAAGTTTAACATTTACAGTAGGCTACACAATTTTTTCTCTAATGTTTAATAGAAACATCAGTAATATTTCAAAAAACAAAAGTCAAACACTGTTGTGCAACATTAATCTGCAGAGTATGTTGTGGAATAAATACATTTACTTGTATTAAATTGTATAAAGAATGTAGTACTACTAGTACACTACTTGTACAAGTTCACTGACCGTTTACCCATAAAAATGAATTAAAAGTACTAGCAGTATAGCTGGCATTTTCACATTTTTTTTACCAAGGAGTTTTTTTATTACATTGATTTTAAAAAAATCTTTTAAAAAAAGTATTCATTTGAACTACTTTTCCATTTCCTGGTATATCATTTCAATTTCCTATATGTCCCAAAGTAAAGACATGAATACTTCTTGAAAAGCTATCCAAAACAATCCACCAACAAAATAGTATGTTCTTTTCATTCTTTTTTCTTTATTTGTCCCAAACATATAGCTGGAATTTAATAATATACTGTCCAGTTTGTCATAAATTGAACACCAAGGAAGGGCCACCAGGAGTCATCACAAGCGCTCTTGTATAAACGGGTTCTCACCTGAGCCAACACGACCCCTGCTGGTGTAAAGGAGAGCATGATTCCTTGATAACAGGAGGACGACGACACACAAAAAAACAGAAAAAGCTGCCACAATTGTAGCTATAATTTATTCATTGTAGTCATGCTGAAAGTTTTTCTTGAAAAATCTAACCCCCCCCCCGTTCCTTTCTGGTATTGTTCTTGAGCAGAAGCAGCAGTTTAACTTTAAACCTTTGCATAAAGCGGCCATCTTTACTGCTTGCTCATCTGTTTGACCTGGGATGGAACCATTCCATTGGTCCTTACCAATCATATCTGATATCAGATCATTTCATTTTTTAGATGTTTTTCAACAAATACTTAATTTGAAACAAACTTGCTGTAAAATAAAATTTCTCATCACAACTTGGAGCATTTCTCAAATATTTTATTTTCACTATGTTAGAATTATTATTACATACAAGTTCCTCGTACTGAAATTTGCTATACAAAATTCAATATGACCAGAGATGATACTTGTCACGGTAGCAAGTACAAAGGTTGTCTGTATTATGGCCTATCTCGGTTTAAATGTTGTAAAGTTAACAGTTACAGGGGAAAAAAGAAAAAGATGACAAAAGCTCGTGGAAGAAAAAAAAAATAAAATTTACTGAGCATTTTAAGAATAAAAAAGCACATCTGTTTATAAGACATAAGGATAATTTAAATAAACAAACAAAAAAGTTGTGTTTAACAACAGATCATCTGCAAAAAAACTGTTACCAGTCCTGATCTGGATCCAACAAGCCATGTCCGCTTGTTCCCGACCACAACTAATCAGACCTGAAAGTTTACCATAGCACCCATTGGTTGGTTAGTTATAACAAAATTACTCCATATATAGACACATGCTCAAGTTTGGGACTGGTGTAAAGATATCCATGAGGAAATCTTTTACATTTGTTTAGGAATGAGAAGAAAAATCTTCATGGCATGCAACAGCACATGGACATTTACTACTTGTCAGGGCACAGACAGTGGCTAATTATTTGTCAAGCCTCCCTCAGTATTAAAGGGAAAACACTTGAGTTCAAAAATATTTAAACAAAAGTTAAGACAAAAAGAAAATATTCTGCCCATGATGGAGCACTGTAATGCTGAGCTAGTCTGCTCAATGTCCCACTACTCATATGGTGAATCAAGAACCATGTCTGAAGATATAATCTCAGTTTAAATATGGTAGAGAAAGAAGAATAAGACTTAAAATACCACTATCATTTTTAAATATATTGCTTAATGTAGGAAAAATAAAAATGAAAAAACAAGCAGCAATCATGTTTGCCACTCATCCTGATTGGCATTAGTGGTTGAACTATCAGCACATTGACAGCGTGATGCTGCCACAGTAGTTTTTAGTCATTATTAAGATACATCTTGAAATATCTGATACGAGTACATAAAGGAGATCTGTTATAACTACATACATTACTTGATATATTCAGAGTCAAAGGCAACACTATCAAAAGTTGGCTTTGTAATCGTCACTGTATGTATCTGAATATTTTATCTTAACATGTGTCATTTCCAAAGATAGCCGCCCCCCCTGCAAAAAATTAATCAATTACAGCATGGCGATACTGATCTTACCGCAACAATTTGTCAAGTCAGACTCAGAGGTTACATCTTTTTAACTGACAGTGTTATGAGCTAGCACTTAACCCACTTAACTGGGTGACAACACACAGACTCAGCCTTTCAGTCAGCTGCTGACTGAATCCATTATATTCTCATAGGTTTTAACATCAAACTGTTCCACTTAAAACTAAACCAAGGTAGAGACTTAAAAGAACTATGAGATTTGGAGTTTTTCTGGACGTTATATGTAAAAGTACACTTCTTGTGTGCGTTAGTCTCTGCAATATATTAAATCAAACATTTGGCAACACTGGCACAGCTAGGTAATATTTCAGTTTGTCTTGTACAGCTCTTCAGTGACAACTGATAAGTGCAAATATCACATATAAAATATATATATATAACAGTAATTAATAGAAAAAAAAGCGTTGTATGCAGTGTGTTGGAACAAACCGGACCTCTGTCAAATGGGGTTAAGTTGCTTTTGAGTGACTGGTTTGCAGAAAGGCTGACTAATGGGTCATTTAGAACCATATTCTTAACAAAAGGCAGCAAAAAATAAGGAAGAAAAAAATAAACATTCACGCACCGTTATTACTGCATGTATTCATTGTATGTTTATGTGAACTTGTCTACTTTCATACCCACAATGTGCAAAGTTTAACATAAGAAAATCCAAAAAGCAAAACAAAATGAAAGGTTTTTATAGGTTCACAGCTGCGAGGTGTGGAGTGGACAGCACAGGCAGGCCTTGTGCAAACTGGAGCTCCAAGGGGGAGAGGTGCCTGATAATGAGAAGCCAGCCCTACATAGACACCATTAATTCTCACTCCAAATGGGAAAAACAAAAGGAAAATTGCCCCCCTTGTCCATTATTCAGCCTCCCCTGAGATCTGGTGTTTTCTGCTCTTCTGCTCTTCTTCCCTTTCCCCCTTTTTTCCCCACTCCTCTACAAGTTGACCAGCTCATGTGCAACAAACTGTTTGAGTCTCTCCAGGTACTGTCCATAGAGCTCCACATCGTTGTGTCCAGCACCTTCCACCCAAAGAGGCTCCACAGGGCGCTGACAGCGTTCATACAGCGCCAGGCCGTGGGAGAAGTCAATGACCTCATCCTCCGTACCGTGGATCACCAGGACCGGTGACGTCACCTTGGAAATCTTGTCAATGCTTCAGAGTGAGAAAACAAAAAAGATAATCAGGGTCAAAACAGGGGAAAAAAAAGATATTAGACTGAATTTCTCAGTTATGAGCGAAACAAAAAAATACAAAACAAAGTTCATCATCTAACCACCAGAAGGAGCTATTGAACTCTTCTCTCTTCATGACCATTTTCTGCATCCAAATCCAAATACAGAGGTTATTCATTTTTCCTTAAAGCAAATTTCATGCAGTTCTGTGTTTAAAAATGAAAGTGTAATCATATTTAAACTCTGTCAGGAAGGTCGTGTGCCTTTCAGCATAGATCACACATTTAGTCTAGTCTTCACACATGCCATCTGTCTGTACAGTCCACTCACTTTGGGAAGGCATCGAAGCAGTAGGTCTTCTTTGTTTCAGGGAAAGCCACTCTCATGCCGGAGGTGAGTGGCGAGTGGAGGACGACTGCGGCACTCTCATAGCGAGAAGCCAGGTCCACAGAGGGCACAGTGCCAATGCTCTGACCGTACACAATCACGCTCTCTGGACGGAGGCCATACCTGTTAAGGAGTGAAGAATATTGAAATATTTCACTTTTTAAATAACAAAAACTGGATATTAACACAGACTTGACATATATAGATACATATTTTGTGTTTAGCAGTCATCCAGTTTAGTATTTAGTCATAAAAAAGTTGATGTAATCATCATCAACCAGGTGAGTGTAAAGTTGTTTTTTTACTCTTCACTATGCTCACACTGTCAATTAGTCTTCCACATTCTGTTCCACAAGTAACCTTCACCTGTGTGCTAAAGACACCCCATGATCAGCAGGAATATTTTGCCACAGTGATTTCTAAAAGAAATCCAAGTGCTTTGTTTAAAAGGAATCTGCTGGGCTGCTTTTCTTGTTTCTGTTATTCAGAATCAAGAAGAGCCTAGCTATCTCTTACTTTAGCGCTCAGACTTATGAGCATCATGACCCAGATGCCTGAGAATCTGCAGAGATACAGCTAAATCAAGCACACCAAGATCTGATGCAGTTTAGGGAATCTGGATTTTTCAAAGCCGCTAAACTGACGACATTTACCATTGTCTTGTGACTGAATTAATAGGCCAAAACAAGCCCAAAGAAAAGTTAAAGAGAAGCCAATACTGGATTTAGGGTAAAGGATAAATATAGAGAGTGGGGGAACAAGAGAGAAGACATTCCTCGGCTGATTATAACTAACGTGACCAACTCTAGCAAGGAGTCAGCTGACAACCAGGAACATAGTCTGAGAACACTGCATCCCTGTTTCAAATGCTGCCCAACTGAATAATGTAAAGTTAACCGTCACAAACAGCTGGACAAAAGCTCTGCTCAACTCTATTATTAAAAGTTAGGAACTCTAACATTATGGGCTCAATATTACAGCCGCTACCACTGCACGTCTATAATACACTGATGAACACATGAACATCAAAGTCTGACAGATCTCTAAATCTCTGATTGATTATAATACTTGTACAATCTAGACTGCAGTTAAGCAGGCTTATTGCTTTAAAAAAATAAAATAAAATAATAAATAAAAAAAAGGTCTAAAAGCTTCACATACAGTACATGAGATGGAACAAAGAATTGTACATGCAGTCAGTCTGGCTCGCAGACGGTCATTAACGGGAATATAGGAACAGTTTACCATTGGTGTGTCAGCTGCTGTCCGGAGTATAAATAGTGGTGAAAATACTGGCACAGCATTGAAAAGAATTACTGCAGACTGAAGGGTGCTAAAGTAACGCACCAGCACTGAGGGATTTTTAGCCGACTGAAATGGAGACAATTCCTGCTAGGACAGTCTGTCTCAGTTAAACGACACAATGTACTACAGCTGCTTAAGACACTTGGAAGAGTGAAGAGGACACACATTTTAACTGTATGATATCATACCATTGCTGGTGGTGTTCAAAAAATACCCCCAACAATTACATTTTACCTAAAAAACAAAACAGTCTCACCAACAGAATATGCCGTTATAGAGTTGGAATTTGTTGAAAGGTGGTTTGGTGGAAAACTTCAGAGTTAACTGGATTACGTGTCCATTTTAAACCTTGTTATATCTGTAGTATTTGGGACTCTGATAATACAAAGTTCTGCTACAGCTCTCTACAAAATCTTAATAGTTTTGCAGGGTTGCAGCTGACAAGGGAAAGAAACCAAATGGCTAAATGAACTTTTTTTTCCCGATAGAAATATTTGATTTTAATTTTACCTTTTCATATTTGCACCCCATGATTTTCCCTCTACGCTCCTAAACAGTTCATTGAGCTCGTTTGTGGTTTATATTGATATAAATATTACACTATGTCCATTATCATCTATTCAGATTTGACAATTTTTGGGGATATCAGGTCAAAGGTTGTGCTGAAGAAAACAAAAAGCTTTACAGACATTAGTAAATATTTTGATGTTGTATATAAAATGGCAAAATGGTCAAAATAGGCTTAGACTACTTAAGGTTCAACTAGCAACCACAGCAGCAATGGTAGATAATTTAATGTTAAGATATGAATGCAAAAACAGCAGAGGCAGTGAATCTGGGAAATGACCGTTCACATACTCATCAGTGACTTAATATACTTTGAAAAGTTCAAGTAAAAAGTGACGGAATGGTAGCCAAAATGTTTTAAACACTGATTGAGAATCAAAATCTGTTAATTGTCTATATAAGCTTCATAACAGAGCCATTAGCTAAACATGCAAGCTGTGAACCTCAGAAGTCAATGAGGTGAGCTTTGTTGTCACTCAGCCTGTTCGTTTACCATGAGGAATCTTCATATACTGTATCAGTATAGACTTTGAAATATTTTTTTCTGTTTACACATAGTCAATAGTCTTACCATATCAGACCATTAAATCCAGAGCCAATCATAAGACAGGAACACCCTATGATGTCACAACGATGTTAAGTTTATGCAACATCAATAAAGATGGTTGACTGAAACCATTAGACAGTGTAAGAGGACAAAGCGCAATAAATGAAACAGGGCTGTTCCCAAACATTTTTTGTTTACATCCTCACACTTAACAACCAGTGCTATAACCAGAAGCACAACAACAAGCAGGGGTGTGTTTCTCAAGAACACAAACACAATAAGCCAGCAAAAAGACCTCAAATTGTTACCTTAGCTGGGGTAAGATGTTACACTGTATACTTAGCTCACACGTTCAGCAAAGGCAATGCAAACGGGACAACTGCTCAACAGAGCTAGCTTAAGATGCACTTGTGTTATTTCTACACCCATCCCAACACATTTCAGCTTGGACAGAACTCGTATTGGCCCTTCCCCTAACCTGCATCAGTTTAGTCTCCTGACACAAATCCAGTCCGACATCACATTCTTCCTTTGCCCTGTTCCATGCCACACTTCTTTACTGACCAACCACTTACTTCCTCAGTACCAAAGAAACTACATTATTGATCATTGTTATTATTAGGAGACAAGAATATATATTTTTACATATATATTTTTTAATTTAGGGGTCTAGCTATCTAACACATTTAACCAACAAGTGCTCCATCTCTACAGCAGTTTTCACTGAACTGTTCAATGAACTGTTGTGTCAAAAACCTTTTACATAGTTCCTCCATGAAAACTCACCTCTCTTTTTTTGAGAATGGATAAATACTGATGTCTGCACTGTAGATCAGTACACACACACACACACATCTTTATGGGCTTCATCATCTAATCTGCCACTGTAATTTCAGGTATGAATAAAAGCAACCATTATTAACATAAGGTTGTCATGTGGCATGTGTAGATTTGAAGATCTCTCTCCATTACTCATATCTGACAGGATTTACAGTAGTTTGATTTTCCTGTTTGTTTTTATTGGCGACAGTGTGGGGATTGCCTCAGTCTAAAAGCTCATTGCAGATCGGTTGCTAAGCTACCACTCCATGTTGAACTAGCAGGATGGACTGCTGACACGCCTCCATCTCAGGAGGAAGGAGAAAATGATACAGTGGCTTTTTGTATTGATCACACTCAAACACACACACCTCCCCATTTTGAGGTAGTTTCAGTTCTGGTTCTGAGCATCAACTGTAAAATACTAAGATCTATGCAATTGCCTCTAAGGCAGAAAGAATGCTCCAGAGCAGGTTATTGTAACCTTCCCTACAAAACAAGTTATAAACAGAGCTGGTGTCAAGCCAAGTGGACCTAAACAAAAGAAGTTTAAAAAAGAAAGTGTTACTGATTGGAAATTGACATTAAATAGGAAGTGGAATTTTGAACAGCTTAGTCTTTAGGCAATAAAATGAACTTTTTTACCAAAGCTCAAATCAATCAAATATCTAAATAGAAATAGTATTGCAGCAGCAACTCATTTAAATCACAAAATTCACAATAAGATATATGAATTAACACATTAAAAAAAGATATTTATAAAAAACAGTTTTCTTCAACTATTACAACTGCCTTATCCCAAAGCGTACAATCTTTAGTTTGATAATAGGAAGTCATGCAAGTGCATAAACCTGCTGATTCATACAATTAGTGCATCATCGTTCACACTCCCTCCTCAGATGAAGGGAGTGCCTGAACCATTCAGGCTGAACTGCAGGAGGAGTGTGGATTGCTGTTGCTGGCTTTCCAGTTGTGCTTGAAGCTGTCAGTGACAGCTGCCTGCCTCCGTCATATGACTGAGCAAAGTGAAAGCAGCCAACAGGAGGGTGAAAATAAGATTAAACAACAACAACAAAAAAGCCAGATCTGGTATGCTGCCAATGTATTTAATTTTTTATTTGTTTATCTTTTAGAGAGGAGAGCTGTTCTTGCTCAGGCTGCAAGTCTGATCAAACATGAGACATGCACTAGGGATGTAGTGAGTCGATTAATGTGAAGCCATGCAGAGAGGCCTTCTGATTTAATAAACATAATCTAGTTGATTCATGTTCAGTGGGGTCAAAAGGCTGGGTTGTACCCTCTATCACATAGGCGGACCATTATAAAACTGGCATGCCCCTCAAACACTCAGGCACTGAAAGCCGACTCAAACAGACTAATTATTCTTACAGACACATTATTTACATAGAGCCTTTAAAGAAGTGTTTCCAACACAATGCCAGTATAAAAAGCTAAAAATACTGACTAGCAAAGTACTATTAATAATTTAACTGCCAACTAGTTATCTACTCATGAGTAACTCTTAAAGTGCATCAATTCAATCGTATTATCTTTTAATCTGAAAAAAATGGATTCAAACATTGAAAGAAGTTTTGGTAAAATAAGAGCAACAACTACCTACAAATTACTAGTGAGCATTGCTACTTTTTCTACCATTTTCTGAACTTCCAAGATGAAAATAGGCAGCTGTATTTTCAAGATAACTTGCACCTGTGTTTGGAGAAAAGATATTTAAATCAGACAGGCTTTTTATGGATTCCAAAGTAAAGCGACATGAATTGGCATTTATACTCTTTACCCTTGGGATCAGTACTGGGACGATGCAACACACGTGAATGTGAGGTATAAATCTACACAGAATGTAATGGCACCACTGTGATCAGAATAGTCAGACAGTATTTTTGGGTGTTAGACCTGACTTATGATTTTCTTTTTTTCATCTGAGTGAATCCTATCTGTACATTTGGCAAAGAAAAGTGAAAGAAAAAGCACCGCAGATAATGTAAAGTCATCTTTAGGCAAACTGAACTCATCAATAGTGAGAGAGCCAGAGGAAACTCGGTCTAGCATGACTGTTAGACATGAGACTATAACCATGGGACACGCAATGTGAGAGCAAGTTGTGGATTTTTGAATCCCAACTTTTTTTCTTGTTCTTTAAAGTCTCATCTGATCGTGGAGAGGTTTCTTCCAAGAAAATGAAACAACACAGTAGGAGTTTGACCCTTTAGGGCCAATATTTGATTTGCTTCCGTTGACACACTGATTACAATCATGCAGAAAACAGAGATGTTTTCATTAAAAACAATCAGAACCCTGTTAAGTAAAATAACACCTGGAGGCAAATAGCATCCTCATCTGATCCAAGTGTAAAAGTTCACTAGGCCCAGGCAAAGAGGTGTGAAGCAACAATAGAGCTGGGTTTGCCATTACAATGAAAAAACATCCCTACATTAATAATTTTACTACAGAAAACTGAACTGGTCATACTACTTCAATAGTACCTCTGCAGAATGACAACTTGGTCTTCACTGTATCCAGAGAGCAGGCAGGGAAAGCAGACTGGAGGTGCAACTAAATAAGAAGCTTTCTCACGTTACTTTTGATCATTTTTACATAGCAGAACAATAGCCCTGTTGTTCTGTTCAGGCTGAATTTAAAAAAAAACATCCTTCCAGGACATTTGTCTGTCGAAGCTTAGGAGGGGGATATTCAGTATGTCAACAACAACAACAACAAAAAAAAAGGATTTCTGGGATGGCAGTTGGACATTCAACACTACACAGTCTTAGATACTCCTTTCCCTGTTTTGGAAAAGGTTACAGGAAAAAAAGGCAATGAAGCATGACCATGTGATTAATTGAATACACACATGCATGTGGAGGAACAACCAGAAAAGCAGGTTACTCTTCACAGCATTGGACCATTTCTGTATGCACATCCTTCTTGATATAGTTTCCTGTTTAACTAGTGAGCTTCCTTATGTAAAGCTCCTTATTTGCAGAAGCTTTGTCATATTTTCTGGGAAAATGGTGCAAGTCTCTCGCAGCACAAGACATAAGCTAACAGTAGCTCTTTGTTGATGGTGGCTTTGCCATAGCTACTCATTTGCACTTCCAAATCTCTGAAAGGCCAACACCTTCATTCAGCACATAAAGAACAAACACCCGGTTCAGCAGTCACAACCCCACCTTCTCTTATTTCTCCTCCTAGCAGACCTATGGGATGGACTTATTTTTGCAATTATCCACATTTGGGGGGGGGGGTTTAGAACACACTACATCTCCACTCACAAATGCATGCACATGACTCCCATTTCTCATCCTGTTCTATCAGGCGTGTGAATCTGAGCCTTTATGCAGAAAGCATGAATTTATCTGGAACCAACCACAGTTTTCAACTTGTATGCTCATTTTTCTCGACCTACCAGAAATGTGATTCATTTATCCATCCATCCATTTTCTGAACCGCTTAATCCAATTGGGTCACAGGTGTGCTGGAGCCTATCCCAGCTGTCAAGGGGTGAGAGGCGGGGTACAGACTGCAGGGCCAACATGGAGAGACAGACAACCACTCACAACACACACACTCACTCCTAGGGAGAAGTTAGTGCCCAATAAACCTCACATGCATGTCTTTGGACAGTGGGAGGAAGCCGCAGTACCCGGTGAGAACCCACGCATACACGGGGAGAACATACAAACTCCACACAGGAAGGCCACAGTGTCAAACCCCTCCTCAGCCGGAATCAGAGGGTGAACCCGCTGCCTTCTCACTGTGAGGCCGCAGTGCTAACCACTACACCACCGTGCAGCCCTCTCTTTTAAATCCTTTTTAGAAAAAAAATTCTGTGTATTTCCAGGGTTTTAGAAATACTGAGGGCCAGCACCTACTGTAGCTCGCACATCTCAAAAGATCAAAATGACCAAAATCTAAATCTTTCTAGTACAGATGATATCTGCCTACAGCTACAAAAGACTCAGGGTGACCTTCTCCCACTCAGATCACCTCATCAGCACTGCTTCTGTATTCTCATTGGTTCTCATTTCCACAGATCAAACTGTGCATCAGTATCAACCTCACACATCACTGTTAATTAGTCTTCTCATAAAATCCCATATCTCAGATGCATGTTTATTTTAGGCTAAAAAGGAACAAATATAAGAGAGCAAGCGACAGAGTATGAGGAAGTGAGGCCCAAAAACCTACCTACTAGTAAAGTACAATAAAAAACAGACATTGTGAGACCATTTTCCTGGTCATTACAACAAAATGACTGTTTTAAGTTAAAGTCTAGTTAGGTTAACAATTTGGAAGACTCATTGGATTTTTTATTTAAAAAGTTGGACTTTACTAGTCTATCTTTCATAACACAAATTATTCCAAACCATGGCATGTCGTTGCCATTACAGAAAACAGTTTCAGAAAGTATTCAGACCTGAACAGAGCAAAGAAATCGAACCAACGATGGTTAAAAATTGATAGGCTGCCAGGTTTAGTGGTCCGACAGCAGGGCTGCAAACACTTTGGAGATTTAAAATTTATATTCAGTCAACCTCATAGTCAGAGTCTGGATGGGTTCAAATATTTAAGAGTCAACCTGTTGTTAAAACGTTCATTTCTGCACTCGATACTTTAACATGGGGTAGCATGCAGCTGAGATGTTGCAGAAGCTCAGGATGCTTTGATGGTGACCAACGCATTGTTAGCTATTATCTGACTATAGTCAAGCTGTACGCCTGTCCTCAAAAGTATAGTAAACCTGTGTGTGCACACAGATTCTTGAGCCCAGGAATAACCAGTTTGTAAATGAAGTAAAAAAATTCACCTTTAGATGTGCTGCATCTGTAGGATGACATAAAAAAAGCATGGAATGGCAAACCTGTGACTTTATCATTCAACATTGGACTAAAATAAAATCTATGCTAATTATTACACTCTGCAGCTTGTTGGTTTGTTGTTCAAATAATCCCACTTTTTGTGTGCCAGACGCTAACCTGGTGCCATGGAGACGGGGGTATTCCACAAAGAGGGTTTTCTGGTTTAGCTGGCTATGTTAACCCGAGCTAATGGTAATCTCGGGGTTTATGTTCCAAAATGACTAATAAATTAACGCAGAAACATATGCTGTGAACCAAGCCTGGTAGGGAGCAGGTTTTGCTCAGGCTATGCGACTTTCAGAATCTCCAGTGTGATGATCTAAGGGAAAGTCACTTTCAACCTTTTTAATTAAAACAATTTAATAGGATTTGTTTTTTTCCTTTATTTAAAATTTCAAGACTTAAAAAGACATACTGGAGTAATGTCATTACTCACAGACAGTTTGGCCCATGTCCATTCATTTATCTTCTGCTTTATGCAGGATATTCTATTTCTTGGTCTGAGTTTGCGACCTGGTGCTATATGTTTTATAGTTACGTTGTGGTCATCTGATGATGACAGAAAAGAAACTCTTTCTCCATTTGGGTTAAATAAGTGGCTTTTATCAGCATTCCATGGAGAATCAAGGCTCCACTGATGATGGGTTTTTGTTCCCCACTCTTGGTAAAAACACTCAGAGGTGACAGAAGTAACTCAAAGCAGCTGTTCTGTGATTGTGCTGCTCTGCTCAGAGTAAGCTGAGCCAGACATTCTTTTAAAACTCAGAGTTAGTTGAGCCCCCTTTCTGGACAGGCTCCTGCTCTAAAGCAAGCCACGTGCTGAATAAACTGATGTATGCTCAGCTGATGGATTTTTCATCGAGCACATGAGTTGCACAAAAACACCCCAGAACTCTAATAAATAACTCATCATGGTAAAGCATTTCATAGCCCCACAGGTGGTTGAAAAAAAAAAAACCAGCAGTGTTTTGTCCTCATTACCAAGAATATTATGTAATGTCTGGAAATTAAATGAAATAAATGATGTGGAGCCTTGAAGCTTAAACATCTGTGGGAAAAGAAGATATAATATTTCTACATTTTTTATTGCTTTAGATTCAGAGGAGAGCTGAAAATAGCTGTTTAAGAAATACAGGTTTAAGTCAGATGCCAGCGTCACTGTGATTGCTCCACTCCAACCAGTAAAAAGTCTTATCCTCACCCGTTCTCTGCATCTTTCTTTCCTTCTTTTCATCTGATGATCACTTCATACTGAATCAGCAGCAATGTTTAGTTTCCAGTTTATTCAGTCATACATTAAACACCACATGTTTCGTAAAAACATAACATAAAGCCTACTGACTGAAAAGGTACAGGCTGAAGCATCATTTAAGAAATTAAAATTTCTTTATTAAAATGAAAGAAAAAACAAAGAAGAAATGGGAAAAATAGAAAATCAATTAAGATTTGACAAAATCAAATCATGAAGCAAGATCATAAGATAAATTACAAAAAATCCTGCACAAATGATGAACTCTCCTAAAAAACGCTTTACAAACCACCTTTCTAAAAACAAAAATCTTCTAAAAGTTGTGAAATATATATAATATTTATCTCCTTTAAGTTTCCTTTTCTTTGGTATGCTACAGTAAATTTACTGAAATCATAATTTGGCTCTTTAGATGAAGCAAAAACCTATGTTGGCAGTGATTTGCATTATTTTTGTATTAGACCAAATCACTGAACTTTTCAACATGTGGTTTTTTATATAGTCAGTAGTCTATAGGCCTAATATTTTGGCGTCTTAAAAATTTGTATTGCTCATTTTTGGAGAACTATTGAAAAAACTGTTGTTTTATTCATCAGTCCTAACCCATACTGTACATAACGAAGTATCAGCGAACAATAAACAATAAAGACTTATGATTTAACACCATGCTTAATTTTTCTTTATTTGTTTAGATAATTAACACAGGATTTCCATTTCAATTTTATGATCAATAACTACAGTTGAGAACAGTTGAGGCCTTATTCATTGTCCATCCTGCAGCAAAATTAGTAGACAAATAACAAATTAGGCTGTTTATTACAGTTGTGAGAAGAAGGCTTTACAGTACAGATCCGGGTCCAGCCTCCCTCTCCCTGACACCGGACATGAGTGGGTCAGCTCAGGTATGAAGACTAAACCCTGAATATGTTTCCCTCATCATTGTTAGAGAAATGTAGGTTGATCTGTTGACCTCTGATGAACATGAAACTTAGATACAGAGTGGATGGAGAACAGAGGCAAGGAAAGCACTAAAACAGGCACCTAAGCCCTTCTTGGTTTGAAGTTTTAACATTGTTTGTGACGCATACTTCCTGTTTAAACTAAATGCTAAATTCAGTTGCACAACTGATAATCTGAAGAAATTTCACCTGCAGACATGACCAGCAACAAGCATAAATCCTTACAAAACAAAGGAAAACATATCAGGGTAATACAGGCAAATACATTTGCAAATCAATAAAAATCCAACAGAATACTCATCATTTTTAAATACCTTCAGTCTTCCTTCTACCATCTCCATAGCTGGAGATCAATAACTTCAATGACTTTCTTGATAAAAATGTACCATTGAAATCTATATCCAGTGATGCTTTTTAATTTTTTACGTTTTTCAAACATTTTCTATTATATCATGTTAGATCCCACAAAGGAAGATGCAATTTTTATTATCCTTTAGAGATGATGATCAAGCATGTTAGATTTTTTTAATCATACAAAAGTTTGGGCCATTTGCCTACCAAAATAAGAAAATAAATAAATAGATAAGTAGATAAATAAATAAATGAATACATAAATAAATAGATAAATAAATACATGAATAAATAAATAAATAAGCACTTTTTGTGAACTCAGTTCAATTTAATATTAACTTCGAGACTGACAACACTACAGTGATAATTTAATCACACTTACACTAAGCCGACTATTTTAGAAGTTTAGGGAAAAGATACAGTTTTCATCAAAAACAAATTACACAACAGTTTAATGATAGCAATGACTTTTTTATTTGTAAAGCCCCAAGTCGAAGGACAATCTTAAAGTGATACAAGAAAATCAAATGAAAGCAAATACAAAAAACAGTAAATACAACAGTACAGTGCTGACTACTTCAGTTGTAGGAAACTACAACTTCTAATTCTAATTATCAACAGACAGGAAGATCAACATCACTGATGATTTCCTTGTAGAGCTGACAGTCACAGATTTTATTGGATCAAATCATTATATTTCTTCCTGGATTGAGTTAGTACACAGGCTATTTACAGCATTTTAACAAGAAACATTGCTATACATCAGCAGTAAAAATAATGAGGACCTGGAAGGGGTCATCTGACACATTAATTGTAAAATTACTGCGAGATTAGTTATAATAATACATTTATAAAAAGAGAATACTATGCAACCTGCTTGACTTCAGCATACTCAGTTTTTAAAGGACTTTTACTTAATAGTAATGGCTTCATCCTAGGAGGTCTTTTAAAGAACATCTGTGATTCTTCAAGAATATTACTAAAAAACTTGCAGGAATTTGTAGGTTGTGACAGCAGAGGCTCATGATAATGGAATGAATCTGCTCACTTTGTCTGCTGCCATTAATGCAGGTCTGCTTGCAAAGTTTTCTTCCACCATTAGCTTGACATCGTGGTTATTTCCCTTTGCAGCCTGTGGAGACATGATGGCATCAAACGGATCATGAAATGCTACACCCTAGCAGCAGCGGGTGTCTTAGGTGATGGGAGATCACACCTTAACACAACCACTGTATGATTCCAACAGCTGGGAGCCAATGCACATCATTACAGTAAATTTCAGTTTACATAACTGAGGGGTTCAACCCCAGAGTCCTTGTAAACACCGTCTGTGCCTCCCCAGCAAGTTCATTGAGGAAAGATGTCAAAGCGTTGTAAGTTGTGTAAAAAGAGATTAACATTTCTGCTGGGATAATAATTGATGGAACTAATGTGAACCCTTCCTCTTTTTCCGACATCTTTGCAAACTGGGTCAGCAGCTTCAGGATGAGCTCATTGGTTATTTCTGCCTTGGCTAGTGCTGACTTCACCACAACTTTCAGATCATCAAACGGTACACCTGTACTGGCAGAAAGTCTCTGCAGGGATGAGGAGTCAAGACCAAATCCTTCTATGTACTCTTTGACAGCAGACGCTATCAAGGCGGTGTCGACTAGAACGGAAAGGCCTGCAATTTGTACAGCTGCTCCACCCGCAGATGCAGCAGCATACCATTTTATATTGGCCTGAAAAGCTGCCTTCTTTTTGTCGATGATCTCCTGACTGATGTTGGGCATGGCCAGCAGGAGAACACGCTTCTTGTGATCAGGAAGCTCTCTCTCTAAGGTGTCATGTAAGCCAGAGAAATCGTACAGGTGGAGGTCAAAGCTGCAAATGAGGAAGACCTGAGGAGACTGAAATCCTTCCTTTTCCAGACCTGCGTATTAAACAGAACACAGTAGGATTTAAAACACTGTCTCCCAAAAGATTCCACCAACTTCTAAACAAAGCATCCCCTCATATAATTAGATTCTGTTTTTGAACTTTCTGGACTACATGCAAAAGCAAAATCTCTGTACAGAGTGACCTTCTGGATCTCTCACTCTTTTACATTTAAACTCAATAAAATTTTATTTTAGCCAGTGTAAGGATGCTCTTAAGTTTGAAGCTACTTGTGAAAAAGGATCATGAAAAATATTGATCAGTTTAAAAAGATCTAAATCTAATCTAAAAAAGACGTAATCTACTTTAAGAATGAATAAATGATTGTTTACATTTTCCCTTCGATATATCATTTATTAGATCTCTATATCTTTTTCAATAAAAGTAAATTCTTTTTTGAGACAAAGAAAAAACAATAATGATCATTTAATGGGTGAATTCAGATTATTTCCATTAATCATAACATGGACTGATTAAATGAGGCTCAAAAGAATAAACTGAATTAAATGCTGTTTATAAAAAGTGAAAATAAAATCTCTCAATGCAGAAAATTAAAAGAGGGCACCCACCTTGAATGCAGTCATCTCTGATTTGTTTCAGAGTCTCCTCTTCGCTAAAGTCCTCCCAGCTACGTCTCTCAGCTCGTAAATCGTTGTCGATCTTCGAGCGAACAAAGTAAAACTTCTTCCCCATCCTCTGAATCTCCTTGGCAAGTTTCACATCGTTCTCTCTGAAGCGAGTGTCTGTGATGATGATGAAGAAGTCGAACTTCTCAAATTTAACTTGCCTCAGGTACTCAGCCGCAGGAAACCTCATAGCTCCAACACCTGGAAGATCCCATAATGTGAGGTTGGGATATTTTGGATGCTTATATTCGGTGACCTCTGTGGTGGTCTCCACAGGGCCAGTTGGGGCGGCACCCTCGTCTCTATTTCTCTTTCCTCTGAAAGCGTTAATGAAGCTGGATTTGCCAGAGCCAGTTTCTCCTGTCACAGCGATGTTAAGTGAAATGTTATTTTGCCTTTCTAATAATTTTTTAATCATTTCAGCTGCTTCTGCAGCATTATCGTTCATCAGTTTTTTCAGTTGTTCAGTTTCTTCTTGATTGAGAGATGCCATGGTGAGCTCTGAACAGAAGAAAATAAACTGCATTAAAATCTTTAGTACTTATACTGAAAACAGAATTTATAGCATCTCCCTTAGACTGATTTTCCGATGTGAAGTCACAGTAAAACACAAGCAATGTCACAGATTTAGCAGATCACACTGAGATATCTTTCAGATGATTTAAATAGGTTTTTACGCTGGTTAGTCATAATATTTGAGCGTAAATGAAGCGGCTACTCACTTGGATGTGTTTTGGAGCAAAAAGACTTGAAATTAAAAGTTAAATTCAAACTAAATAGACCTACAGGAAGCTTCTCTCTGCTACTGGAAGACAGAGTAGAGAGAAATCTTGGTCAAAACTGTCCTTATCAAACTGAAACAGTTAGGAGGAGCCTTATGGTCTCATTAGCATAGAGAGCCAGCCCGTCCCTTCATGTACAAACT
>JAVQJG010135978.1:0-13750 GCA_036024015.1 Craterocephalus amniculus | reverse complement strand
TCTATCTATCTATCTATCTATCTATCTATCTATCTATCTATCTATCTATCTATCAATAAGTAGCCCCACTAAGAGGAAATTACAGAACATCACAAAGAAAAATATTTTCTTTAATTCAAATTCAGCAACTTTAAGCAAAAAAGGGATACGATCCATACTGTCTAACTGTGAATCTCTGAGTCCTAAAATATCTTTTTTCTGCCACATAAATCCAGCATCCACAGGGGTGATGTGTCATGTTTTTAAGCAATCTGAAAACTTGCTGAGTCAGTTTGAACAGCTCTTCTACCTTTGACCTTCATCTGAAGCGGTGACTTACAGCTCAGACACGCATAGACACAGAGACAAAACGCCGAGTACTGAGGTTTCTTTTCAAGAGTTCACATTCCAACACAAACAGTCACAATCATGTGTCAGCTTTACAGTACATTGAGTTTTCATCTGAAACACAACATTAGAGTAATTTGTAAAGCGCCAGGAGAGCTACGGGTCACAAATAGCCATGACACATAAATCCTTCAGTTTCACAGAACAGTCACCTAATATTCTCATCTTATGAAAATAAGCTACAGACTCTTTCAGGAATAAACCATCGATGAAAAACACTACAAAAGCCAGTTACTTCTCTAGCTTTGAGTATTGTGTTACTTCTACTGCGGCTTTATTGTGTCTTTTTTCGTGTTAGCCACCAGAATTTTGCTATTCTTGTACTTAATATGGAGAATTGACATATTTTCACAAATGTGCAGCTCTACTTACAAGCCTATAGAGATACTAAAGTAGAATCTCAGTGTGTGGATAAAGCACAGGCATCTATATCGGCAAAGATCTTCCTCATAACATTTACCTTAAACGATCAGATGATGCTACAACACTCACACCTGCAGCAGCAACAACACACACAGCAAATTAAAAGCCACGATGAAGCAGAAGAACTCACCTCCTCTGGTAAAGCTGTTTGAGAACGGGGTGTCTAAATGGACAGGAGCCATCTTTGGTATCCTGGACGTCCTCCTTTCACTGCCTGAAGGCAAAGCATTGACAGAGCATGCAGGACATTTAGACAAGTGTCACATCAGTGTTGGTGTCAGAACTTGAGCCAGGTTGGATGACAAAAACAGACTGATCAGATGTTTATCTCAGCTCATTATCATCAAGCTACACCACATCTGGGATGTCGTGTGGTCAGCGATAAAAAAAAAGACAGCTGACTTATGGAGGAGGGGGAATCAGACTGATGGTATTAAGTGCAGAGTTGATGAACTGAACATGTTTTTGATTAGGTTCAGCTCAGGACGATGCTCACCAGCAACTCAGACCTCTTGTCTTACCCACCCAGCACAAAGCCTTCCCGTCCCTTTGCTGGCTGCACCTCAGTCATTAGGCCTGGTCATACATCGCTGTCTTGTGGAAAAGTCCAGCAGCTAAATGGGGGGCTTTTGAAATTAAAGCCCCCCTGATGTGCCTCTGAGCCGGAAGTAGTAACTGGTGAACTGGGCCTGCCTCAGTGTGTGCCTACACACATCAAGCCATGATTGTGAAAATTACCACGTGTATTATAGACTACCTACCAATCAGACTAGCTTGTGTCTGAGAAGGTGATTCGTTTCTTTTCATTTTTTACTTGTCAGAGTTCCATTTTGGTCATGTGTCAACCCCAGTGAGTCTGGGGTGGACAGGAAGCTGGTCATGGATAGAGCACTAAACATCATAGTGGAAACATTCACCTCATTTTAATCGTGAAAAAGACAAAAAAATAGAGAACCGAAGATAAGCTGATCATCATTTCTGTCGTGGAAGAAGAGATGGTAAAGGACTACAGATACTTAGATGTTCACTTGAACAATAGGCTGGGGTGGAAATGTTACACTGAGACTGACTGCATGAGGAAAATGTGCAGACTTTGCTTATGTTTTCCTCTTAGTCAAACCTGAAACAATGCAACTTCTTTCTGGGATTAGAAAAGTAAGCTTCCAAAAAACACTTGAAAACTGAGGTGAACTCAACATTCCCCATGAAGAACCCTTAATGATCTGGGAACTTCACACAGAAAGTGAGGATAGAGATAAATCTAAAAAGTAGGAAAATTCATGTTTTTTTTGTGTGTGTGTGTGTGTGTGAGAACGCACAGAGGCAGGACGGCTAAAGTCAGAGGAGATGGATGAGCCGGGTAGAGACCCCAGGCTGGTCCTGGGATAATTACATAACCTTTTATTGTACAATTTTCTTTTAAAATCTAACCATACAATATCCCCCACCCCAACACACACATTTAAAGATAAGTAGGGTAAAAAATAACAGCTGACTAGTGAAAAAACACAAAGGAAGCAAATCGTTACCTGATGACAGAAAGAAAACAGAACTGGAGTGGATGAAAATAGCATGAGAAGTGCAAGTGTGCATTTTTTTCTTTATCAGAAGAAATGAACTCTACATGGCCTCTTGTCCTTTTGTAAACAGAATTTTTTTTTTTCCCACGACAAAGCCAAGGCCACTGCAAAGTAAATTTAGGTCAGGTAAGGACTCTGGAGGCAGGCCAGGTAAGAGATGTTATGCCCAGAGTTTGACAGCCAATCAATTCTACAGTTTTAGCTAAAAATATTGATTTAGTTTATTTATGTTGAGCCAATTGATAACAAAAGTTCCCCTTAGACACTATTAAAGATACAGTCTAAAAAAAAAATAGCAGACATAATACCGAGTTAATATGATTTACTGTATTAATCAGTTTAGTTATCAGAGTTTAACTGATGTAAGGTGTCTGGCTGCCAACGGTCGCTTCCTCGCTATCTGGACGGAAGCTGAGTTGATTGAACATTAACACAAAAATAGGAAATATGGGCAGCGTCCATGTCAAGTGAAAACATCTTAAGTCATGTTTTGGCTCAGGGAGTCCTGGTGAAAAAGGCAAGATGTGTGAGCTCACATCGAGGCAACAAAGACTTTTGTCCTGTTTGGTTTGTGCGGCCCTTTCTCATGCCCCTCGCTCTGACTAAAAGCCATCAGTGCTAACAGATAACATTATTGACCGTGCTCCATTTACATGTTCAGGTTTCAGTTCTTCTCTACAGGCAGGCTGTGTGAGAAAACGCAGATCAACTTAAATCTTAGACGTAAGAAGATCAAACTTTGCAGCAATGTGGATTCACTTCTGTAAAGTTGACAGTTTAGATTATTATCAGTTTTTAATTTGGCCAAATTATACCAAACTTTTAGTTCATATTAAGACATACAAAACAAACATTTACTTCATATTTGGTCCCTGTATGGAAAGTCCTAAGTTTTTCTCATCTATCATTCTTTGGATTCACAGGAATAGGAGTCTCAAGCGATTTCCTGTGTCAAGGTGCGTCACGATGGCCGGGCAATAAACCTGTGTAACTTCTCAGTCATCCAGCTCATCATGGGGATCGTTTCGGGAAGAGGTGTTATTGAAGACCCATGAAAAGAAGTCTAGCCGCCCTGTATTTATTGGTGCGTTCGATTTGTCCTCGGAAGTCGAATTTTCTGAGTTCCGAGTTGGAAATACAACCCGAACGCTCTGCAAAGTCGGAAATCCAACTCGGAAAGTCGGGGTAGTCCCACCAACCTCGACTTCACGTAGTAAAGATGGCTTCCCAACAAATCAATGGTGACTGACACCAAAAAATAAACAGATTTATGTTTAAATGGTCTTGTTTAACTGTACATAAATTAGAGTAAAACATAGAGCTTTGTAACATCTATGCAGGCAGTAAGTTTACAAAATGCATGCATGTTTGAAACGCTAAATAAAAGTGTTGGTTGTAATCTCTCTGCTAACACTAGAAGCTGTTTGCTAACATGTTTAGCCTATGAAATTACGACCAACTAAGGAGATACATAGCGATTTTGCAAGTTTTCCGACTTGGTCAACCCGAACGCTCTCAACTTGGATGTGACGTCATTTTCCAGTTCCAAGTTCCGACCTCCGAGACAAATCGAACGAAGCATAAGTACCTGGTGAGAGGCCAATGAGGGAGCGGTTGGATAGGGTGCTGTTCCCATTCATTTTGAAGTAGATAGGGATGGAGTCGAGGATAGCTTGCAGGTACTTCTCCTGTTCAAGACTACTAGAAGAATCTGAGGAGGAGGTGGGAGCTAGAGGCAAAAAAAGAATTGAGAAAACAACCTTTATTTTCAATTGAATAAATATTTTCCGAGGCAGATCCAAGCTGCTAGAAATCCTGGCAGCATCTTATTTTAAATAAATATTTTGGCCATCCTTTATTCTTTGTTCATTATAAGCAGTTAGCTAAAGCACTACATTAAAAGACACTGAGGTGCGTAACCTCTGTGCCTTTTGGAAAATAAGCATACTTGTTGAGGAGGGGTTCTGTGACTTGAACAATCCCACCACACTCTTGCCATGGAAGCCTCCAGAGCGCAGCAGCACAGCTTTGGTCCGGGGATGTTTCCAACACACAACAGGCAGGCGATTGTGTCTGTAGCAGCGGGCTACTTTGTGTAAACTGCTGTCCTGCACAGCCTGAGGAACAACAAGCAGCCCCGGGTAGCTGATAAAAGAGAGAAAAGGAAACAATGGATCATTTCACAAACATAAAAGAGAATTTCTGCAATTGATAAGCTATTAAATAACAGCTTTGCTGTAGCAAGAAGGGATGATAAACACTGAGTTTTTGTGTAACAACACTTTCCAGATCCTGGAAAATCTTATGTGTAGCCCTGCTGCAACGTGATTAGTGACGTTCGCACAGATCAGGAGGTTTCTGGTCTGATTCATGGCTGAAATAATGCCACATGGCTGCAGATGAAGGTACATAAACGGGAGCAGATATCCAGTAAAGGTCGGTCACCTGCGACAGAGGGAGTAGAGCCTGTTTACGGCTGTGATCTTAAACTGCTCGCCCGACTTTGATCGAGATGAGCTGGCAGTGATGGTGCCCAGGCCCAGGCGCTGGTAGTCGCGGAAGCAGGACTTCTCTACCAGCTGCTCCATAGTGGACTTTTCTGATGCTCGCAGAGTGCTGCAAGGTGGTGGCTCGCCATCATCAGATACTTAAAACACAAACAAAGAAAAGAAAGACATTTAGAAATCAGTCCCTCGGTCTGTTTTTCCTCTATCCACACCCACACCGTCAGATGTGACGCGTTCGCTCTTTTACTTGAAATGTCATCATCTTCGTGCCAAGTCATCCGGCTGCCTCTGTCGTTCTTCTTCAGTGAGCTTTGGCTACCTCGGCCCATGGTGATCTTTCCAGCCCTCTTTGCTCCTTTGACAATAGTTTTTGACAGTGTTCTGTGGGGGAGTACAGAGCAATGGTTATTTACCGAGTGGGGGCTGAGCACCAAACTGCTGAGGAACATATTTATTCACAGTGATATTTCAGACACGCAAATGATTGATTTACAGTGACGACTAACCTGAAGCCAGTGTTTCTCTCTTTCTGCTTAGGAAGGATCAGCTGAGGGGTGGTTTGTCCCGCAGCAAAGGCAAAGGAGCTGAAGATAGACTGCGGGTAGCGGATTCTCTGGAGGTGCTTCCTGAAGATCTCCACCATCTCTGAGCTAACCTCCTCATCAAAAGCCACTTTTATCAACTGCAAGAGACATTAATCAAACTCATTAACCTCTAATCAGATGGCTCATTATCTGACGGGGATTAACCAAACTAACATGCAGTTATCAGTTATAATGCATGCAACATCTGATGAGTTCAGAGGTGTCCATAAATTACTACTAGAGTAAGATTCTTCTGGAAAATGAAGGATAAGTTGCCATGTATGGATTCTACAACACATCAAGAAGTCAGTGTGGAGACGACACTTCAGAGGTGACTGTGACAGCCAGGCCAAGGTGCCTACTGTACACTTGCTTTGATTAGCCTCATTAGTAAAAAACATGACTACTTTTCCAGCAATGAACTGGTGTCTTAGCATTTATTGACATGACTAAATGTCATTAAGAAAGACTTACACCAAAATAAGCTGTAAGTTTGGGCCCTTTCAGGTGTAGTCGTACATTTAGACGGTAACACATGCCGGTCGGAAGTGTTCTTTAATCCTCTCGTGGCACATTAAGCGAAATACAAATAATGAGTTTATTGATACAAATGACTGAGAAATGGAAGCACGTAATGTGCCTCCAACTCTGTTCTGACTTGTGTAATGTCACAAAAAGTCTCAGTTCCTCATTGTTGGTGCTTTCAGCATCTTCTTGCTTCACTGAGTTAAGTGAATTTACCTGAAATGAAGCCGAGCGGAGCTGAAGGCCTTCCTGCATGTTCTGCTGCAGCTGGTTCTGGATGCTGATCTTTTTCTCTTTGGTGAGCGTCGACACCGGGAAAGCTCTGATGACCGCCTGCTCTCCAACTGCACGCACACACACACGAACAGGGTAGCACCATGTTACTGACGTGTCAGCTGCTGGTAAAACTTGTGCTCTAAACTCTAATGTCATTCAATGCATCAGCAATGTTTTTAATTTGATTGAACAAAAACAAAACTGTTGTTTAAACAAGTCGGCTGTAAACTACTTGCTGACAAAAGCGGCAGCATTTAATATAAAAGACTAAAAAAAAAAACAATGTTGTAACGCGCAACAATGAAATATAAAATGGTCTTTTAATTTCGCTGACACTTCAAAGCCGGCGCTATGGTGGTTCAGCGTATACTGTACCCAGTGGATCATGAGGAATGCCTTTGAAGATGATGCGGTATGTGGTGAGAAAGAGGGCCCCCTCTGCTGGGAGGATGTGAGGACCCCCAAGGAGGCCCCCAGTTGCCTCTTCCCTGCCATCGGCGTCAAGCAGCACCCGCAGTCCCTCTGACACCAGCTCTTCTCCAGGAAGCAGCGCGGGACGCAGAATCTTTGGCTGATGGGGGAAAGAAAAAAAGCATCACAGCAAATTGCACAAAAATCCTGACGCACAAAGCGTACGTGTGCACCAGCACATAAATTCTGCTATTTTTCACTGACAATAACGCCCTCAAACCAGGGGGAACATTTGCGTCAGAGAATCTTATCCAGGAAATCCATTTGTCATCATAAAGTCAAATCAGAGCAGCACACGGCCGGGCTGGAGAGATGCGAACCTCACATCACTGAAAACACGCTAACCTTCACACATCATCTACAAATCTGAATATCCAACAAAAGCAGGCAATTTTCTCCTCTCCGCAGAGAGCAATTTTCCATTTCAACCCTCGTAGCAAAACTTAATCTGCTTTTTGAGCAAAAATGGTTGTTTGTCTGGTTCACCGAGCTGAGTAATTACTGCTTTTCACTTCATGTTTTGAACATCGGAACACTCATGGACGAGATGCTTTTTTTTTGTATATTTAGAATAAGTTAAACTGGCTCTATGCATTCTTCTTTTAATAAGTAAAAGTTTACACTGCACATAATGTGCTGTTGTTTTGTTCATACTGTCTTAAAATAAAAACTGGGCATAATTAGAAACCTCTTTCCTTTCATGTGTTTTAGAAATTATTAGTTTCAAGCTGAAAACATATGAAAGTGTGCATTTAGATATGCTTGATTTATAAGACAGTACCAAGTCAAAGTTTGTACATGCCAACCCAGAAGTGCAGGAGTGCAAAATATACATATAAGGCTGGATCAGTAGCCACCGGCATACTGCTGCAATCAACTTCTGTTTAAACCTATTTTCCAAGAAGAAGTTAATGGTCCTTGCATTTCCATATGTAGAGAGGCAAAGCGTACAGTACATGTAGCGAGACACATGCACCTCAGGTGATACGCAGCTGACTGCACTGCTGTGATTTGTTCATAGAAGTGATAATTAACCATATCCCACATGCGCAGCTTTTTCTGCTGTATGAAATCTATCTAAAAATGTGTCTGAGCCTTCGTTGCTTCTACTCCTTCTAGCCTCCAGAGTTTCTATAGAAACATTTAGTTGTTCCACTGTCACAAATATGGATGAGGAGGGACATGAGGTCATTCGGCGTATTCCCCATTAAGGCCAAAGCCAACCTGAGAGAGCTGAGGTCTGGCTCGGAGATAATAATGGCCTCTTGACTCTGTCCTATGTAGTTTATTACTGCTGCAAGCTCAGCTACTGTTGTTATTGATGCCATTACTACTACTATGCAGACTTGAGAAGTGTTTTGGCATAAAAGTCCCAGTTAGCGGTCCAGGATGGAGGTTCTGTCTGACAGACACGTGAGCAGCACATAGATCGTTCATTGTGGCTTTCAGGTTGCTTCCAAAGCTACGCTGGCATGAAGCTTGTCTGGGTGTATAATTATGTAAATTACCAAGATATGGCAAGCATATGGCACAGAAGGGTCCAAAAGACAAAGCAGTGAAATATTTTATGTGCAGTCATAACTGGAAAAACACTGGATGGCACTGGGGCTCTGCATTGTAGCAACAAGCCATGCTAAATGCTAAATAAAGTGAAGTGATTACTTTGCAAGAGTCACAACAAGAGTTTGCTTATAGTTGAATTACCAAATAGGATTCAGATTTGTTTGGACAGAAAATAGAAATTGTACTTTAACATTGTTTCTGTGTAGATATTCTGTGGAGTTTGTGCATTTCATCTAATTACATAAATGTTAATGTTGGCTTGAAAAATTATGGTTCATTTATCAAGCTATTTTGGTCCAGGGACATGAAGACAGAACCTTTCATTTCTTAAACACTTTAAAATCTCAAGAGAACAACTTTCTAAAACATTCCCATTACCTCGGACACCACTGGTCACTGGAATTATTCTCTAATTACAAAAGAAACCTTTAACCCAGTAGAATATTATTAACCCAATTAAAACAGTTCTCAGTCATCCTGCCCATGACAACATCACAACACAATCTGAACACAAAACATCTGTGGTTCTAATAAAAACGCTGCTAAATTTATGACCGTAGCTGAAAAATGAACAATGACATGAGCTTTTATACCATTGACTCAAAAACTGTCCACAGTCCAAAGGGCCGCCACCCCTTGTTAGCTGCAGTATAATAAGATTTGAAATCTGCGTTTCATGTCAGCTCATAAAGGAAATTTAACCACAGCGCTGTTTGCCAACCATGTAACCATGTAACCATGCAAATCAAAAACAGGGAATTGCTCTTAAATCTTTGAATTAGTTGAATTAATCATCATCAGAATATGTTTAGATAACTATACGTAATGACAACCGAGTACATATGAAACGCCAGCAGAGTTATTCCCGATATTAGGACACCCTGAGTTGTGCCAAAATGAAGAGCAATGTGGTGATAAACACATGTTCACATAAGCTGCAGCTCCATGACAAACAGCGTTCAACATATAGATAGCATTATTTGGGAACCCAGCTACACTGATTTATACATAGTCTGATCATGTATGGAAGTCTCTGCAGGCATGTTGTGTCACTTTAAATAAGGCTGCGAATACAGTCAACAATCTAACTTTCTCAAAGGCGAAAGGAGCAGTAGTATATCTATAGGGCATATTTGCATTTAAAGGTGTTATAGAAGATGCTTCTTTTAACAACTTTTGTAATAATAGATGCAAATGGTTTCACTGCCCCAAAAAGTATGATTAATTAAAATTTTATAATAATAAAATCTAACATATAATTGTCATTATACATCAGCTGTGAAAGCAATGGGACTTTATCGGACTTTTGCAGTCACTGCGTGTTTTATTTGTCTGGATGTGCTATAAATACCGTGCACGCTCCCGTCTAATGTTCACAGCAGGTGGCTAACAATCACTCTGCTAGCAGTTAGCAACATCTGATGGCCGAGCTGAATGCCACTAAAGATGGCGGGGGCAAAAGAGAGTTTTTTTTATGTTGCTAAGTAGAGGAGAAAGACGTTAGAAGATGTTTCTGAGATGATGGCAGCATCGGCCAGACGCCGATGTCGTCGTCGTAGTCATGGCCAGGGAGGGAGCTGGGATTCGAAGAGGTTGGTTGTGCGCATGTGCTTTATCCAAAAACTCACTAACAGTCTCAACTCTTTAAAAAGCCACAAACATCTTCTATTACACCTTTAAGAACCATTTAGGTAAATTCTCAACAGAATAAAAATTAAATAAATTTGCAATTGAGAGTCTTGGCAGCTTAGAATAGAGCAGCACTCACCTTCTGAATGGGAGGCAACCTCCTGCTCTCCCTGTGAACCGCCTCCAAAGCCTCCATCTGCATAGCCACAATGCCTGTGGGTCAGAGGCTGGGGTCAGCTTCCACATATGCACACACACACACAAACACACACGGGCGTGCATGCTCTCGGGCCTTTTGACATGTCAGGAGTTAATGAGCTCATGGGCCTCTGTGGAGGCTAGCCAGAGCTAATAATACACAACCAATCGGTGCTCTGTATGAAGCTGAGGGAATCTGTGCAGCAGTGTAAATGCTATACCTGGGATCATGCTGTGCAGGCTCTTGATATGTTCCTGGGTCACTCCGCTTTCTGTGCACACCTTGTCGATGAAGCGGGCAACGAACCTGACCACTGAGTTGGCCACGTCACTGGTCTCCGAGTCCTCAAAGCCACTTTCTGTATCAAAGCTCTCTGCCACGCTGCCAGCAATGCTGCGGACATAAGTGATAAATTGAAACTGAGAAAGGTCAAACCTGAGAGTCCAGGAGGACAAGAATTGTTTTGGAGATGTGCTGCAGGGAAAGGGCAGTGATTTTCCGCCTGGCATAAGCACAGCCAGTAATGGGTAGATCAATAGCCAACACTCAATTATCCAAGGAGAGCATTTAGCATGAGACAGTCATTAGCCTTTCTCTCTGGATGGACAAACACAGGGTGATGAAATCAACATGTTCTCTGTGAAAAACAAACAAGTCTGATCCACTTAAATTCTTGGCTGTAGCATTTTTCTCATCTCATTGGAAAGTAACCCGAAACCCGGAATCAGACGGAAACATCGTGTTCCTGCATCTGAATGTTAAATCACATTCAAACTGTTTACTCAGGCTCGAATATCGCACATAACAAATTTAAATATAACATTGTATTACTCTGATCAGTGGGTATAAATCTTAAAACTCAAACCAGCAACACTTCAGATAAATGACTTCTTTTAAAGGAAAAAGCTTGAATAATTCACTCTATAGGATCTGCAAAGCAAGGGAAAAACCATGGAGCACTGTGTAACCCTTGAAATACACTTTGAGGGTTTTAAACACCCCGGTGGAAAAAAATAGACCACACTCTGTTTTGTGCAGTGGTCATGGGAGCCCACAGGATGGATTTTGGCCAGAAACAGAAAAAAGTCTGCAGCTCTTCTGGCTAAAAGAAAAGTATCATGTAGACCGTGAGTTGTGCCACATCCACCCACATAAGAGAGATTATCAAACTCCCAAATCAGGAAACCGTACGTTGAGGATTCCTACGAGTAAGACTGATTGCTCTACCTTACACATTTTGAACAAGCTACAAAATGTTTGAATCTAGTTTTATCAAAGACAAAAGCAAAGACGTATGACAGACTGTCGGGTGAATTTAGTCAGGCTCCTGACCTGTTGGTCACAATGCTGTTACTGCCACTTTCCCAGTCAGCAGCAGGTGTGTTGCGCAGCAGCTTGTTCTTGCTGGTGTCCAGAGGAACCAGCAGGTAAACCATGAGGCTTGCGTAGTGGATGGCCTGGCTGAACACGGTGCTTTCCTCATTCTTCACAAGCTCCAGCTGCTTCTCCTTGCTCAGGCTGGGCCATGAGCGCAGCTGCTCTGCTGCAAGGTCCATGGCCGTTTGCTCCTCATCTCTGCCCGCCCCTGCACCCGCATCCTGCACACAGGGGGAAAATGCTTTGATTGCAAACATGGTTTATCAATTAATACAAACTGTAATATGTATCAAGAAAGCAGGGTTAAAATTTTTTATGCCAATACAAAGTCTTTCCTGGGGTTTTACCTTAAGTCTGGACGTGATGCCACCCTTTTCCTCTGGGGTGTTAAGATAGAGGGATCGGATCTGACTCTGGACTTCACTGTAGAAAGTGGTTTCCCAGAACTGCTGGTTGGTCCAGATGGGATGGTCCTGTATGCAGGTGTAGGCAAACTGGTTCACTCCGGTAGCCAGCCTCTGCAACATAGAACCCCGCAGTCAGGACCTGATTTCTCATCTGTTCATGTTTATTTTATACTAATTTATGTCTTTACCTTTAAAAGAAACAGTCATTTGGGACTAGAGTTCATGTTTCCGAAGACTGGAGTGGGGGCGATTATGTGTGTGAGTTTGTGTTTGAAAGAAATTATGATATTTGTGTTTTTTATATTGTTGTTATATTTGTTGTGTGATATTCTCTTTATGCATGCATTGTTCTTAATATATAAAACACTTGGAGTAGCCATGGCCCGAAAGCTGCTTTATTATAAATAAATAAAACTTGAATTTCAATAAATTTACTGCATGCTTCTACTGACACATCCAGGGAAAGAATTTGTGATACATATAGTGAACTCTTTGGAAAATGAAGTGAAAATTGAGTTTATTTTCCACATAAAAAAGCAGGGGATGAAAATGAGAAAACCTTGTTTGTTTTAAAGTAAAGTCTCACAACAAAATATCCATGCTTGATGTTTTATTAATCTTAGGAATGCTGAAGAAATACAGGCACGGATTCGAATAGTAATTCTCTTATAAGTAGTAATAAATAGTCATTTATAGTCTCAGTAAACAGTTTTTAAACACACTGTTAATTTGTTATCCCTTGTCAGTACAAACATATGCTGCACAGCCAAAATAAACCACATAAACACAGTTTCAGCTCTGCTAAAAGTCAACAAGTGTCTCCTGCAGGGAAAATATCCCCCTACAACCTGAACCTTCTGGGCAGGCATAAGAAATGTAGGTTTATTTCTCACCGCATATTTTCTTCAAGAGGTTTCAGTAAAATGAATCTACCAAGATGCTGAAGAGAAGGGGAATTAAAACAACAAGTCAGCTACGAGGTTTCAAGAGAAATAAATCATCCACTGCAAATTGTAACTTTTTAAACAGATAAGAATCTCTATAGAGTCCCGTGTCTGGATGTGTTTGGAAACAGAGCTGTTGTTTTTCATTAATGTAGTCTGAACAGCAAGTCAGCTGTTGCCTGCAAAAAAAAGCCGCCAAAGAGAACATACAGTCTGTCCTCAGCTGAAGGTATTAATATTGCTCCATACTGCACTCTGCAAAACATAGTCAGTTTTACTAAGCAATGCTGGAGAAACAAACTCCCCCCAAAAAATAAGACCTCAACAGAAGCATGGTGTGCCAATAAAGGACCGACTGCAAAACCAAACTTTCAGCAAGCGTCCATCTCCAGGCGAAGCCTGAAGGCCACATGCAGGGCTCAAACCTGCTATTAGATTAGCTTCTGATTTCTCTCCTCCGAGCCTGACACAATCCAGTGGTTTCTATTATCACTTCATAGTTTGCCTTTGAAGGATAAGGACTGGGGGGTTACTGTAATCACAACAAACAGAACTAGCAGCTCTACTCCCACTGTGATGGGCCGGACGCCAAAACAGAGGAGAGCTTGAAGCGAATCCCCAAACTGCAGCGAACACACAACCCTTTATCAGCGAAGTCTGACTAGATCTGTGTCTTTTTCCTATGGAAGCGTATGTGCACCTTTAAGTGCAATTTGCAATTCAATTGGCAAAGTGGCAATTTAATATTTAAAATGGCAATTTAATTGTTAAAATGGCAATTCAATGTTTAAATGTGTCATGTAATTTGAAAATGTATTTTGCAATTGACAATGTAATATACAAAGTGGCAATGTAATATTCAATATAGTTTTGAACAT